>PVID01010912.1:0-56095 GCA_004025025.1 Tapirus terrestris
AAACATTTGGAACGTGAAATTGAAAAAATGATTGTTTTTGCATAAAAAAGTGTAAAATACTTATGGATAAATTTAATGAAAAATGCATAAGATGTCTATACTGAAAACTACAAAACATTGCTGAGAGAAATTAAAGACCTGAATACATGGATCAAGATGCCATGTTCATGGATTGGAAGGTACAATATGACTGGGATGTCTGTTCTTCCCACGTTGATTTAGTGATTTAGAGTAATCCCAATGAAATCTGAGCAAACTTTAAAAAATATGTATCATTTGACATATTGATTCTAAAATTTATATGGAAATGCAAAGGACCTACAATAGCCAAAAGCAATTTTGTAAAAGGATAACTAAGTTGGAGGACCCAAGCTGCCTGATTTCAGGGTTTACTATAAAGCTACAGTAATTAAGGCTTTGTGGAAGGACATTAGGGATAGACAAATTGATCAGTGTAATAGAATAGAAAGTCTAATAGATGGACACACATACCATCAATTGATTTTTGACCAGGGTGCCTGTACAATTCAGTGGGGAAAAGAATAGACTTCTCATGGTGATGGAACAACTGGAAAAAGGTATGGAATAGAATAAGTCTTGATTCCTACTTCACACCATATGCAAAAATTAGTTTGAGATAGATCATAGACTTAAAAGCAAAAATTCTATAAAGCTTCTAAAAGAAAATATCCAAATAAGTTAATGATCTGGCATAGGCAAAGATTTCTTTGAGCGGACAGAGAAAGAAATAACCATTAAAAAATGATAAATTGGATTTCACTAAAATCAGAAACTTCTGCTCTTCAAAAGTTTCTTGGAAAATAAGTAGGCAAGCTACATATTGGGATAAAATATTCACAGTTTATATATCTGACAAAGGACTTTAGTATATATAATGAACTACAACACAAAACAAAACCCGTTTAGAAAGATGGGTTAAAGACTTGAACAGACATTTCACAAAGGAGGTATAGGAGTATATAATTAATAAGTACATGAAAAACTTGCTTAACAACATTAGTAATTAGGGAAATGCAAATTAAAAATCACAAAGAGATACCATTTGTAAAGGGAAAAAAACTCAGATTTTTCACCCATGTGTTTCTTTCCTGTGAGTCTCCTTTACTACTATACACGTGAACAGCTAAATGAAGAGATACATAGGGCAAGATCTGGGAGTGTCCCAAGCACAAGAGCTTCTGTGTCCGTGGTGTTGGGGTGTGTTACTCTCTAGGTGTGGATGTCAACCTGGAACCTCTCTGAATCCCCTACTACTGGGATTTTTGTGGAGGCTTCCTCACGTGGGCATGATCAATTATTAACTCCATTGCCAGCCCCTCTTCCCTCTCTGGAGGATGAGAGGTGGGGCTGACAATTCCAAGCTTCTAATGATGGCTTGGTCTTTCTGGTGACCAGCCCCCATCCAGGAGCCCTCCTAGAGCGCTCATCACTTAGGAAATCACAAGAGTTTTAGGAACTCTGTGCCAGGAGCTGGGGGTAGAGACCAATATATATTTTCTATTATCTCACATGATTACACACCCACCAGAATGGATAAAATTTAAAACCACACAGTATATTGGCAAGTATCTGGTGTAACTGGAATTCTCATGTTTTGTTGAGGAAGTAGAAAATGGTACAACCACTTTAGAAAACTCATTGATAGTTTCTTATAAAGTTAAACATACATCTACCCCATGACTCAGCAGTTCTACTCTTTGTTATTTACTCAAGATGAAAATGTCCTCAGAAAGACTTTCATATGAATGTTCATAAAAAGTTTATTTGTAATAACCCCCAAACTAGAAACAATGCAGATGTCCAATGATGGAAGAATGGCTAAACAAATTGTGGTATATTATTCAATGAAATACTCCTCAACAATAAAAAAAGAACAAAGTACTGATGCTTGCACTCACACTGATGAATCTCCAAAAATGCTGAGCAGAGGCCAGACACAAGAGAACACACTGCTTGATTCTGTCTATATGAAATTCTAAAATAGGCAAAACTAACCTATGGTGATTGAAATCAGAACAGTGTTTGTCTCTGGAAGGGAATGACAAGAATGGCACAAGAGAATTTTCTAGGATGATGGAATGTTCTACATCTTGTTAGGATTGTGAGATATAAGGGTGTATGCATTTGTTAACTGATCCAACTGTATACTTATGGTGTGTGCATTTCAATATATGAAAATGATACTTCAATTTAAAAAAGCCAGAATAATAACAATAAAAGTTATGAGTATATTATTTACTCTCACTGAACAGTACTTGTGATTTTTCTGTCCTTATTCTCAGAGTACCTATGTGCTTCAACAATCACTTGTTAAGTATATGAACACTGTTTTTATTGAATTCAGCTTTGATGCCTGTAGAACAATATTCTGACAAATTTTATTTCTGTCCATTTGGTTTCCCTTGTCATAATGTTTGAAGAAACCTAGAGTAAAATTCTTAAGTTTATCAAATATCTTTTGAGGCTTAATCTAGAGCATCTGTCAAGTCACATCAGGTATGGTGTACCTCTAAGTAGCTGGATTTCCTGAGAAAAAGTATGGGAACATGTTGTCTTTATTGTGCTTTAGAAAGAACATTTAGTAGTGTTTTTTTCCAATACAAACAAGTATAAAGAAGAAAACTGAAATGGCCCATAATCTTACCATCTAGGTAGTTCATGTTACCCTTTAAAAAATAAGTAATACATGCTTCTGGTAAGAGAATTCAGTTGGTACAGAAAGTTATAAGAAGTAAGCTTCATGCCCTTAATATTTCTTTCTAAAGATAAAACCCTATTAAGTGTAAAATGTCCTTGAAGAAAAACTTGTTCAAATAATCAAAATATGTAATTTATGTAAATCCTTGAAAATATTTATACATAAAGTAGTTTTATTTTACACTGCTTTTGTAGCTTGATTTTTTTTTTCACTTAGTACGTCTTGAAGATATTTCTAAATTGGTATATACCCTATTCTTTTTCTATCAGTTATATAGCTTTCATTACGTTGTATAGATGTATTATATATTTAACTAGTTCCTTACTGGTGGCCATTTAGATTATTTTCATTTCTTAATTAAAAACAATGTTTTAAAGAACAAGTTTGTTCTGGTGAAATGTTGTATCTTTCTGATTAAAAAAATGTGTAAGCCTTCATAGATTGGCTCTTTGGGGCCTTTCTCCTATTTTAGGAGACTGTGGAAATAGCTGTGTCTTCTCAGCATTGGCACTATTGACATTTTAGGCTGGATAATTCTTTGTTGTAGGGGGCTGTCCTGTGCATTGTAAGATGTTTAGCAGCATCTCTGGACTCTACCCACTAGATACCCTAGCACCCTGCTCCCCCAGTTATAACCACCAAAAATATTTCCAGACATTGCCAAATGACCCTTGGGGTGCAAAATTGCTGATGGATGAGGACCACTGGTACAGAGAGCATTGTAGGTTCACACAGATGGTTACTGTTACCTCTCTTGTGACTGAGGAGCTCCAGAAGTTAGATATGAGGCATATTCCTCCTTGTTGTGGGGTTTGGATGGATGCAAAAGAAAAGGGAGTTTGAGGAATGGATGTAGGGATATCTCATGAAGTCCAGGGAGTGCATCAGAGCTTGTGAGCAACTGATAGCTTTCAGAAACCAAAGTATTCTTTATTCAGCAAGTGTTTGTTAAATGCCTACCATCTCCTAAGTACTGTGATGGGCACTGAGTATTTCATGTTAAAAAAAGAGATGTGATTGCTACTTCATTAAGGTTTAGAGGTAGACACAGATGTTTAGTAAGGAAGTAAGTAAATTATAAATAGTATACATGCTTTTGAAGGAAAAGAAGCAGATGTTATGAGAGAATAAAAGAGGGGCTAATTTAGAGTAGAGATGGTAGCCATTGAAGGCTTCTAAACGTGTGTATGTTTTCACTAGATTTGGAGAAGGGACTGATAAGAGTGTTTCAAGTGGAGGGAATGGCATGCATTTCAAGTTGCAAGGAATCAAGGTGGGAAAGATTCAACCTTTCATGGAACTGAAATAATGCCAGTTTGATTGGAGAATGATTGAATGAGGAAGGAAAAGTCAATTTAAAATAAGGGAGGAGAGGTGGTCATGGGCCAAATAATGTACGGCTTTGTAGATGAAGAGTTGGGATGATGGGGCCGGCCTGGTGGTGTAGCTGTTAAGTTCATGCTTTGGCACCCTGGGGTTTGCGGGTTTGGATCCCGGGCGCCGGCCAATGCACTGCTTGTCAGCCATGCTGTGGTGGCATCCCCTAAAAAGTAGAGGAAGATGGGCACGGATGTTAGCCCAGGGCCAGTCTTCCTGAGCAAAAAAAGTGGAGGATTGGCAACGGATGTTAGCTCAGGTCTGGTCTTCCTCACCAAAAAAAAAAAAAAAAAAAGTTGGGATGATATTCAAAGTGCAGTGGGAAGTTCTGGAAGGATTATAAGCAGGCTAGTGAGACAATCTGATTTGCATTCTGAAGTGATTATTCTGGCTGCTGTGTGGAGTATGTATAGGAGAGAGGCAAGAGTAGAATTAGGGAGACCTAGTAAAGCTGTGGTAGTGTAGCTGAAATATAATGGGTGATAATGATATTAGGTTGATGACAGTGGAGATAGAGGGAAATGAACAGATTCCAAAGAGATTTTGAAGGTAGCATTAATGAAAATTATAATGATTTGAATGTGGGTGGTGAAGAGGGGAATGTGTTCATAGCAACTTCCAGAATTCTGGCTTGCATGAATGGGTTCAGTTGCCATTACTGAGATGGAGACCCCTGGGTATGAAACACCTGTGAATGAAGGTGCAGAGAAGAGCTGGAGTTCAACTTGAGATATGTTAAGTTTGAGATGCCTGTGAAGTATCCCATTAGAGATATCAAGGAGATAAACATAATACACACTCTGGTGTTGAAAATTGGAGTCTGGTGCTCAGAGAAGAGGATGTAGACTGGAGATAGTACGTTGAGAGTTGTCAGCATACAGATGGTAATGTTGTCTAGGAAGAGAGTGTCTTGATGAGAGAATTGGGGCCAGAGCTGAACCCTGAGGAAATATGACACTTAGAGGTTGGATAAAGAGGAACAACAGCCAGAGATAGGAAAGATGCTTGAGAGGTAGGAAGCAAATTGGGAGGATGTGATGTAGAAACCAAGCTTTGTTTCAGAGGGCAAGCTTTGTTTCCAAGGGATTATGGTCAGCTATGCCTAATGTTCTGAGAGTACTAGTAAGTCTGCTTTGTTGCTGAAGACTCCTGAGATACACTTAACTACTTTGATTTCTTGTAATACTTCAGAGGATGGGGTTTTAGCCACCAGTGGATATTGGGGCCCAAACAGGGAAAGGATCTTAAGAAAATTTGTAACCTGATGGATTAGGGCAGCTTTCCTTACCTTTTCTGTAAGAAGCATAGCCCAGAAAAACTATTCTGATGGTAAGCTTTGAGTACAGCTGACACACGATCATCTTTTAGGGAATATGTCACCTGTAGCAGCAAGATGTAAACGTGAACGTTTGTTGTATTCTGTCTAATATAGCTCTTTTCCTTGGTGATAAAAAATTGCTTTCTACTTCATAAATCAGTACTACTTCAAAATACCGCAAATTTGTATAATTAATACTTTCTGTTCACTAAATATAGATATCAGAATTTGAAAATTTATGTTTGGAGTGTTTGAGCTACATCTATTTTCAGTTTTTCCTTTTGCTTCATCTTAGATCTTAGCAAAGATACTCATTTTGTTAGTAGTGCCAGGAAGCAGGCAGTTTCCATGGTAACTGACAGACTGAGTTTATTGTGGAAATTTCCGGAATTAACAGAGCTGCATTGCAGAAGGATGCATAAAGCAGTATTCATCTAGAGATCCTAACAGTATGGACACAGAAGAACAGTTGCAGTGGTGTGCAGGGTATGTGTTATGTTTATTTTCCTGTCTAAGGAGGATTACTAGTTATATATATGTGCTGAGGAGAGAGTAAAACAGCTTGAGGCATTTTAGTATATGCTGGCTTGATAAAATCAAGGATGCTTAGGGGAAAAAAATAACTTGGGAAGAAAGATGTGTTTGCTAGCATTGGGAGGAAATCAAGATCAATTTAAATGAAGTAGAAGAATGTGGTAATGAAATAAGAGGAAAAGACACACTTCAAATTAATTAGATAATAAAAGGTTCTTACCAATGGTGGTTCTAGGCACAAGAAGATATTTATTTATCAAAGGAAAATAGGCATTGGCAAGTTTGAGGAATCAAATTCTCATGTCCAGGAAGAAGAATTCTGTTAAGGTAATTAGCTCTTATTTGCTGAAAGATACATAGATATGAGAAATGCCCAAGGTGCTGCCTTCTTACTGTACTTATTATTTACTTAAGCTATAAGAGTGTCAGGGAAGGGTATCAGACCCCTAATCCCACTTTGTGTTGCTTTCTGGGGGAATTTTAAGAAAAAGCCTGAAATGTATCTCAAGATTAAATTCTGGAAATAAAACTACAGGATTTGGGTAGATAGTTGGAGTTTCTTATCTTCCAGAGCATAATTGTAAAAAGCTGAATAGATATGATTTAGGTCATTTAAATGATAGGTATCATTTAGATGACTAGGTATTGTTTAAGTTATGTACTAGTCAGCAGACTACAGCTCATGAGCCACATGTGGCCCGCTGCTTGTTTTTGTAAATAAAGTTTTATTGGAACATAGCCACACCCATTTAGTTACATAGTTGCCACAGAGACTGTGTGGCCAGCAAAGCCTAAAATATTTACTGTCTGTTCCTTTACAGAACAAGTTTGATGACTCACGGTTTAGATGGTATATTGGATTCTTAGGGCCGCCGTAACAGATTACCACAGACTTGGTGGCTTAAAACAACAGAAATTAATTTTCTTTAAGTTCTGGAGGCTAGAGGTCTGAAATCAAGGTGTTGGCAGGGCCATGCTTCCTCTGAAGTCTTGAGAGGAAGATGCTTCCTTCCCTCTTCCAGCTCGGATAGCTCCTGGAGTTTCTTGGGCTGTGGTAGCATAACTTCAATCGCTGCCCCCATCTTCACTTGGCCTACTTCTCTGTGTCTCTCTGTCTTCTCCTTTTCTGTCTCTTACGAGGACACTCATCATTGTATTTAGGGCCAACCCTAAACGAGGATGATCATTCTCAAGATCCTTATCTTTAGTTATATCTGTAAAGGTAAGGTCATGTTCTGAGGTTCTGGATGGACATATCTTTTGTGGGGGCCACAGTACAGCCCACTGCATATGGTATTGAAGAACTGGGTTTTGGCTTCTTAGACTACATTCTGTGTTAAGAATAGCTAGCTCCTGGCAAGTTTCCCTTGGAAACATAAGAAGAATATACCTTGCAATAGACCTGTTGACCTGCCGGAGAGGATATTAAACTCACTTTTTGAGGACAGGGCGATACAGGCATAGTTAAAATCATAGAAGGTGCAAACATAAGCAACAGGGTAGAGGTAGTACTAGAATATTCATAGGATAAAAACTACAAAAAATTCCCAGGAAACTGATAAGCCGTGTCTTAATGCTTCATATCTCCATCAATCTCTCCTCAACTCCCACCCCCAAAAAACAACAAAGCCAATTTGGAATTTCAGTCAAAGATAGTTGACACCAAAATAAGAATCAGAGTTTTGAGGGATTCGACTCATGACTAGATTATGACAATGGGAAATATATATAGGATGAAAAGTAAGTAGTTCGTAAATGAGTGGCGAGTGGCAATGTAGAATGTGTACACCAGTGTATAGAGTGGTGAGTTGGTGCCTTGACTGTGGTTGGAGAACCTGTGTATCATTGTGGGAGTATTGGCCTAGGCAGGAGAGCTGTGTGATATTTCCTTATCATCCCAGCACCTTTGTAAGTCCTAGTAGTGATAGAATATACCTATCCTTGCATCCCTTGGAAGTTTCATTTACTTATTTGGATATATTTGGAAATGTTTGAGAAGTGATACGTGCTCATGGTGAAGGATCATCTGAGTAGGCAGGGCTTTCCAGTGTGGGTGCTGGAGCTGCAGAAAAAACCCTCCTCATTCTGTATTTTAAGGTATCCTAGCCTAATGTCTATATCCTCACCTGTGCACCTTAAAACGAAACGTCTGGTTTAGACTTTTGGAGATAATCATCAGAAGAATTTAGCAAAAGTTGTTAGAAGTGGACCCAAATTAGGGTTCACCAAGAATAAGCAGTACCAAACTAGCCTAATATACTTAAAAAAAAATGTTGCTGGGACTGTAGATTAGGAGTTTGCCTGGACCAGGTGCTTCTTGCTTTCAGCATACATGGGTACAGAGGAGGAGCTTTAAGCCCAATCCAGGATTTTCAGGCAGAGTTTCCTGAAGGACAAGACTGGATGAAATCTGTATTTCCTTTCCAATCAAATTCTGTTAGTCTGTGACTGTGTGTATCCTGAACACCAAATTGAGATTTTGAGAAGCCATGGGAATGAAAGTTTTCTTCCTTTAACAAAATATTTTGTGCATTAAGTGCCACCCATGTTTTGTATGCTTAAGCTTAAATAGCTTCACAGAAAGATTCAAATTCAACTATAATTAGACTTTAACTTTTAATTTTTCTGTTGGCATCTGGAGTATACATAAGGAAATAGAATGAGGTAAGGTTTAAAGCATAGATTGGGATTAAGTTTAAACTGGTTGATCGTAGTTCATACAAGCTAAAATTTAAGCACTATAACAGGTTCAAAAATACCCTAGATTTCAAGTGTGTATATTATATAAAATACATGTGTTCCTAAATGTCTGTTAGTAAAATTTATTTCTATAAAATCTTTTTCTCTCATTGACTTGTTTGGATAAATGTCCCCCAAAATAGTAAAAGTCAGTGTGAGAATGTAGTTACTTCATAGGTATGTGTTTAAAAGAAAATTCACATAGTAAAACAGTATTAAAAATTAGTTACAGATTATGAATGAAAAGTAGTTAAGACTCTTGGTTCTTATTTGCTTCTGGAATTAAAGTTCTGAGTATGTAAAAGCAATTTCAGATTTGTAGTACAAAATGATGTATGAGTAGCAGTGTCCGGCTAAAATATTTATTAAGAAACAAAGATTTATTAAGAAACAAAACTAAGACAACTTAATGCTAAACTCTATAAAGGATTTGTAATAATAATAACATCCCAAATAAAGAAAAAATTTACCTACGGTTTCTCTTATAGCATACCTGCAGAGACTGCCTGAGGAAAGGTGACCTCTTCTGACCACTAGTCTCAAAGACAGAGCATCTTCATCCCCGATCATTCCCTCCCCCCTCACCGGTAACAACTAGAAAAGAACGGTGGGGAGGGATGGGAGGAGAAAGGAGAAATGGATGCACACATTCTGTCTGGGGAGTGTGGTCATTATGAGTAGTGTTTTAGGTGGACATAGAGAAGAATTGTGGTAGCAATATAGACTGAGAATTGTGTTTTTGTATTTGTTACTGTCAGTTGAGGGTGCAGTATTAGAGAACAAGGAGATTGAGGATAGGAGAATTTGCCATTGAAGCAGTGAGTGCTCTAATTGGTAATACACTGAGCCCTGGATGTCTCAAACTATAGACGTGCCTTTCATCTATACACATGTGAGAGGCAAATCCCTTTCACACAAGAAGAGTGGGGCCCAAGGACGATCTTCTCCCTCTCGTTTTTTCTCTCTCCACAATTTTATTGAGTTAAAATTGATGTATAATAAACTGCACATATTTAAAGTGTACAATTTGATAAGTTTTGACATATCTATACACCTGTGAAACAACCACTACAGGCAAGATAATGAACGTCTCCGTCATCCCCAAAAGTCTCCTCCTCCCCTGTTGTAGTTAGTATATCTAGAAGTTTGATTTAGTTCTTTTTTTATATATTCCATGTCTAACATATTCTCTCCATCCTTTAGTTTCTTGAACATATGGTATACAGTAAAAACACTGTTTCATTGTCTTTTTTCGACTAATACTAGCATCTCTGTCATTTCTGGGTCAAGTTCAGTTGATTGATTTTTCTCTTCATTATGGGTCATATTTTCTTGCTTTTCTTCATACTTGGTGATTTTGGATTGCATACCAGACATTGGGTGGTGGATGCTTTTATATTCCTATAATGTTTATGAGCTTTGTTCCTTGATTAAGTTACTTGTAAATAGTTTGATCCTTTTGGGTCTTGCTTTTTAGATAAGACCAGATCCTTCTAAGTACTGTACTGGATTCTCCATGAATTATGGAATTTTCCATTCTAGTGGGCAGGAACAGGAATTATTGTTCCCTCTAATGCATTTGGGTGGTTCTTTCCTCGGGCTTGTGTAGGTTCCTTGTAAGTGTGTACTGATCAAAGAGGGCCCTCTGCATATGTGTGGGGTTCTCTTTCTCTTGTTCTGTGCAGCTCTCTCATCTTTTACTCTGCCTTGTGAATTCTAGCTACCATGGTCTACCTAGACTCCTAGATCCATCTCCTCAACACAGGGATACTGCCAGGATCTGCCTGAATTCTCCTCCCTGCATCACAGTCTGTGAACTCTCTCCAGGCCCCCCCTAGTAAGCTGGGGGCAATTGTGGGTTTACCTTCTGTATTTCCTGTCTCTCAGTGCCCTTTGTTGCCTGGTGTCCGGTGTCTTTAAGACCGTCTCATATATCTTGTCTGTTTTTTAGTTGTTTCAAGTGTGAGGGTAAACCTGTCTCCTGATGCTCCATAGTGGCCCAAGCACAAGTGTCACACTGGTACTCATTGTGAGATGGGGGCAGGAATTATGCAACTAGGGAACAGTATCTTCATGACTTTGGGAAAGAGCATCTCTGAATATATTTTGCAGCATTCAAAATAGTTTTTTTACAAGAATGGTTGGCATTCTTAATAGAGTAGAAGAAATCATGATGTTTATAAAAAATGACTGGAAAATCTTGGGGAGAGAACAAATTTGGATGCATAGGCAACAGGATTACTGAAAAGGGTGATAGAAGAGTAAAAAAAGTCACTGCTAGGAAACTGAAAATGCAGTGGTGGGATGAAGTCCATATTGCATGCAGAGGTGAGCATGGATGATACTGCATGACAGCCAAAGAAAATGCAAAGGGAATGATTGGTTTGAAAGCATACAAATTGCTGAATTTTTTACATTTATAAATTCATATGTGTGATGGGAAGGTAAACAACAGCCTGGGGAAATATTTGCAACACAGGACAAAGGGTTGTTAGATGTGTTACTAGATAAAGAACTTTTTAGCAGAAGCAGCAACAAAAAACAGATGCCTGGGCATAGAGGGCTCACTGGTGTTGCCTCAGTTACCTAAAGAAGAAACTCGTGTTCACTGAATGGCTCAGAATGCCCAGCTTTAAGAGTAATAAATCAAAGCGCAACGTAAAAGAGCGATCTGTCCCTAATCACCTTTCAGGTTGGCGTGAGAGAAAAGGGTGCAGTTGACTGGGCACAGTGGGCATTTCTGCTGCTGGTGCTGCTCAGTTGGTGCAACTCGCTCTGCAGTGTTACAGCAACCATGTGGACCATGGAATGACTGATACCTCAAAAATATATCGAGTGAAGCCTATTAAGCAATGGGTGTGATAGTTTATTTTGTAAACTATACACATAGTGCAGAAAAATATAAAGGATATATACTAAACTGTTAATAGTGGTTTTCTCTGGATTATGATTGATTTTTCCTTTTTTATTTAAATTCTGTCTGTGTCGCTTTAGGGGGGATTTAGGACTGGGTAATCTGGTTGAAAAAAGAGGTTCAGGTACTGCTGCTGCACCTGCACAGCAAACACTGTATTTAGTAGAGGGTAGGGTGGGGTGGAGGCTGGAGCTCGAGCTCTCCCAGGGAACCTTGGCTGGGCCACTGTATTTCTTTAAAAAAACAAGTCCACCCACCTATATACAGAGCCCTGGGCAGCTTTATTAGTCACAGTAGTTAGAAATAAAGCTTTTCTCGGTGCCCAGTCTGATTAATGTTCTGGAATATTATGTCACAGTTCTTTGGGTTTTTTTTGGAACCTGTAGGATTTCAGTAATTTGTAGATTAGGTCAACGAAAGGATGACAATGAAAATACAATAGTGATGATTCAGTATTAAATAGTAAATGGAAAAATTGGTCATTTCTATCCAAAAGATCAATTATCAGAGAAAGTACTCAGAACAGACTTCAGAGCAAACATGTGGGCTCAAAAATTATAGTTTTCACATTTTCATGTAACAAGATAATTCCCTGATTTCAAAAAATAATTTCTGTACATTGAAGTATAGTTTAATAAAGCCCATATTGTATAGATTCAAACTGTACATTAAGTATTCTACCTATAATCTTGCATATTTTGTAAAAGTTACGTTTATGAACACATATTTCACTTCTTGGGGATGCTCATAGTTTCTGTCTTAGTTGTTTTTCTGTGTGTATGTGTGTGTGTTCGTGTTCGTGTGTTCGTTGGGGATGCTCATAGTATCTGTCTCAGTTGTTTTTCTGTGTGTGTGTGTGTGTGTTCGTGTTCGTGTGTTCGTTCCCCAGGGTATGGAACTGCTAGTCTCTGGGAACCAAGAATTATTAGGTATGGGTTTTAGATGGGCTCTAAGAAATCAGGGACACCAGAGTTAAGAATTTTCTTCAGGGAAGTGCTTTTGGCCTGTTGTCTGGAACTGGTCTGTGGATTTGAAGACTTAGCATCATTGTCCCCCAGGCACTAAGTACTCACAGCACTTCCCAGTCATTGTGATGACTAAACAGCTGCCAGTTCCCTCCCTTCCCATCACTTCCAGATGCTCAGGGTGTGGGGTAGTACCTCCTTCTGTGAGAATCACTAGGAAATAAAATATTGTTAGGGGCTGTATTAGCTAAAAATAAGTTTGTTTGCATGTAAACAACAACAATGATAAGAACAAATAATGGCTTACACAAGATAGTTTATTTCTCTTTTCTGTAGATGTGCTCTGGAGATAAGCAGCCTGTGGTTGGTGTAGTGGCTTTCATGGGCGTCAGAATCTAGAGTGCTTTAATTTTCTGCTTCCTCATTCTTAGTATTGGTTTCCATTCTCAAGGGCCTTGAGGGTGAACTCCAGTCATCATCAACATTCCAGGAACAAGAAGGAGAAAGGGGGAAAAGAAAAAAAAAGGACGTTTCTTCTAGCTGAGTCAGCTTCTTTTAAGTACTGCATTCGTATTGCTCCCTCTAACTGCAAGGAAGTTTGGTGTCTTAGTCTGCTGAGGCCGCCATAACAAAACACTGCAGGTTTAAACAACAGAAACTTATTTCTCACAGTTTTGGAGGCCGGGAAGATCAAGGTGCTGACGAGTTTGGTTTCTTTCTTGAGGCTTCTTCTCTTGGCTGGTAGGTGGCCTCCATCTCGCTGTGTGCTCACTTGACCTCTTTGTTCCTGTGTGAGGGTCATATGAGGGTCGAGGAGAGACTGTCCTGTGTGAGTGGCTTTCTGATGTCTCTTCTTGTAAATACACTAATCCTATCAGATTAGGGCTCCACCTTAATTCATTAAACCTTTATTACCTCCTCTGGGCCTTGTCTCTAATACAGTCACATTGGGGGTTAGGGCTTTGACGTGAATTTTGGGGGGGACACTGTTCAGTCCATAGCAGTTGGGAAGTGTAGCTTTTAGCTGGGTATATTGCTCCCGAATAAAAGAAAATCCCGTTTAGAAGGAGAAGAGAATGGATGTTGGGTGGCAGCTGCTAGTAACTGCCACAGGGACTCTTGGCTGAGTTTCCCAGGTTGATAATCAGGGGCTTGGTGTTGGAACCCTATAGAGTGTTCACTGAAGTCAGCCAAGAATAATCTATATAAAATTATGCATAAAAATTATGAAAGGAAAGATGAGGGATATTTAGGAATTATTGCTGATATAATACAGCCCCTATTCTCAAGAAAGTGATATCCCAAAGAGAAGTCAGGGAACCTTTCTTTCCTTTAAGAGTATAAATGTAGGTAGATATCTATCAACAAATAAGGGCAACTGTACATTGCTGCTGGTTTTTACTTTTCCCCAGTCTTCTCAATGAGTGTGTTTTCTACTATTCATATTCTTTTCTTCCTAGGCCTCCTGTGTAGTTTAGGACAGAAATTGTATCTTAGGACAGACATTACAATTGGTAGACTGCACATGAGATTGTTGCCCTTGAGATTCTTGGTGAACTTTTTCCAGAAGTGGAATAAACAGCACTTTGAAGCTACAGGTATAACTCAGTTTCACCAAAAACATTTGTCTTCTGCAATACTGTGCACTTCTACAAGGGCAATAAAGGGAATTGATTTTCGGTTGTAGGGTCTACTTCATAGCTCTGAAACTCTTGGAGCCTGGAAGATCTTAGATCCCATTGAAATTGTTTTATTCTCTTTGAACCCTGGAAATTGCATAATTGCATTTAGTTTTGTTACCATCCAATACTTTGTTAAAATTTTTGAAAATTTATGGGTCTTGGTTATATGAAAGTCCAGTAAAAAATGAAACAGCTTCCTTTCCATTTGTGCTTGGAACCAGTTGAGAGAGATGCAGGAGCCAGACAGATGGAGATTATAAGATTCTTGATAAAATTGGAAGTGTAGCTCTACATTTGAGGCCAGAATAGTTTGCTAACTCCCCCTGCTCTCGAATAATTAGACTTACCTGCCTCATGAGTGGCTGCCTCTTATAAGGCATGGCTGAGGGATAGCCAGAGTGTATGCACCCTCTCTATAGGCAGGCTAGCTTCAAAAGAGAAGAATTGAACGGAGTGTGTTCATTTCTTCTTCCGTATTCACTGATCAGCCAGTAAGGGCTGAGCTAAGAGACCAGATCCCTCTGCATGGAAAGGTGAGGCATGGGAGGAATAAGTGTTCCCTTAAACAGTTGGGAGAGGTAAGCCCTAAAATCTTTGGTATTTTCCAGTTATTCATATGGCATCCCCTTAAAAAGCCAGGGAATGTAGTCTTTTGAAAAGGAACATGAAGATATTAACCACATGATACACACACCTAGTCTATATTAATCAGCAAATATGGTGGTAAGATACAGTATGTCCATGGGTTGATTTTTCAAATTTGATTCAAGTTAATTAATAAGGTTGATTTTTTTTTTTTCAGATTTTAATCCTTTGTGTTGGTGTCTGTAGATTTCACTAAAGTTTACTGTAGCCATTAAATTTCTACTTACCTTTCTATAAGGGGAAAATATTTTAATGGTCACATCAGTCTATATCTAAACAGCTTCCCTGGTGTTAATATCTATCCAAAAATGCATAATGTTTGAAATGCTGTATTCAGGAGATATACTATTTAATTCAGATGTGATCTGTAGGCATTAAAAAATGTGTGTAGCTGATTTTTTAACTGGAATGTGTATCATTTGATAGTCTAATTACAAGTCCTATTACAACAAAGACTACTAAAACTTGTTTTCATGTTCAAGACCTCTAAATCCAGAGGAGAATGTTCCTGATTTTTCTACGGATTTTTTCTACTGGACTTTTCTATGTAGATGGTTAGGTATGGGGCTCAGATTATTTTCCTATTTGAAACTTGAAACCTCAATCCCTTGCTTGTTTCTTGAATGGATGCAACAAAGGGAATAGTGGGATGTCTTGATTGAGTATTACCTGTGTAGAGCAATTAACATACACTTTTAGAAGGAACATAAGAGTAAATATAAGTTCATAGGCTGAACTTATTTACTGATAGGGCAGAGGCATTGGGGATAACTTACAGGTTTGTGGAGTCAAGTTGAACTAATTTTTGAGTAAGAAATTAAATAATGAAATGACTGAAGATTTCTGATATTGTCTCGTAGAAATAACACTTAAGTCTTGTTTGACAAATTTCCCTCAAGATAGAAAACTGCAACTAAGGTTTTGGCCACTTGGTACAGTTGCCTCAGTGATTGACTGCTAGAGTTTAATGGTAAGCATTCAGGTCAGGCTTCCAGATCTAGTCACTACAGTGCTCTATCTGTGTACAGGCCTCCTTTGGAAGCCGTCATGGTTGGACTAACTCTTAAAACAATAACTGTGAAATTCAGTTTCACTGGAAAGATTGCCAGCCCAGTATGAATGAAGACTCTATGAACATGCCTTGGTGATGGCATAACTGTAGCATGTTTTTCTCTGATTTTCATAATTCTTTTCCTGTCTAAATGAGAAAATGGAACTCTGGGTAGTAATCACATTCTCCTCTTCATCTTTTTCTTTTAGCAGCTTTATTGAGATATAATTCACATACCATACAATTCACTCATTTAAACTGTATAATTCAGTTGCTTTTAGTATGTTCAGAGTTGTGCTCCTATCACCTTACTCAACTTTTGAACGTTTCATTCGCCCAAGAAGATAATTCACATCCCTTAGCTGTCTGTCAGTCTGTTCACTTCCAAAAAGGAAAAAAGGATCTTATCCAGAGACCACATCGCAGACTACAGTAAGCTGAACTATTAGCAGAGATATTCCATAATTGTAGGATAAACATGATCTTTAAAGTAATAGATAATGTTTTAACTGTTGTTATTCTGTAATTTTTACTTTTTCGTGAGGAAGATTGTCACTGAGCTAACATTTGTTCCAATCTTCCTTTATTTTGTATATGGGACACCGCCACAGCATGGCTTGATGAGCAGCATGTAGGTCTGCACCCGGGATCCGAACCTGCGAACCCTGGGCCACTGAAGTGGAGCGCGTGAACTTAACCACTATGCCACCCGGCTGTCCCCTGTAAATTTTTATAGTAATGAAATATCATTCATTACATTTCTCAGGAAAGCTAGCAGCAACTATTATATAACACAGTGTAATTGTGAGAGTGATATCCTTTGCCGCATTCTACTAGTTAGAAGCAAGTTGCAGGGTCCCATCCATACTCAGAGAGGAGCTTACACCAAGATGTGAACACCAGGAAGATGGAGATCATGGGGTCACCTTAGAGCCCGTCTGCCACAGCCTTTAAATTAATGAATACTTTAAAAATGTTGCTTCTAATTTACACAATTTTAATTAACTTTTTTCAGCCATCCTCAGTGGTAGGCTGGTGCTGTATATTTTCACAAGTGATTAAATTGAGCCATAGAGATGGTGTTTACTTGCCAATCGTCATAGACAAGTAATCATTATACATGGAACTTCTTCGTGTTAGAATATTTCCTGGCTTAATCTGTCTACTTCATGAAAAAAATTACTGAAAAAATTAGTCACTGGGCTTGATCTCCTTGCCTAGATCTGATTTCCATCTTAAAAAGTCACTTCAGACTTTACCTCCATACCTGAAATGTCACTTACGCCATTCATTTCTGGGCCTCTTGTGACTCTAGATGCTACAGTATAAATAATATTGGTGAAACTATTTGTAAACTGAAAAGAACTTGTATGAATGAAAGCTCACATTAAGATGATTTGAGAATCTGGCATTTGGTATGCTGGTTCACTAAGTTGTTATTTAGATAAAGCATATTAATCTTTGAACTCTAACCTTGAATTTGGTTCTTATTAATATTAGTATATATGATTATTCTGGGGGAGCAATTTTAAAATTATAAATATTTTGAGAACCTCAAAAGTAGCTACAAAAACAGTTCTATTAATCTGAGAAATCATTCCTAAATTTTGGAAGAAGAGAAATAAATAACCAAGCACATAAACATTTCTTTCTTATATCACCAGACTAGGCTTTAAAAGAGACTCTGATTATTTAATATGAAATTGAAAAAATGTAGATGATATTCAATGGGATCTTTTTCTTTATGTATGTTGCACTCTCTGGTTTGGTACAGTTTACTCCTACACAGTAGTGTGTGTGTGTGTGTGTGTGTGTGTGACAGAGAGAGGGAGAGAAAGAGATAAATGAGATTGATTTTAAATATTTCACTGGATTTGCTTTTTTTTTTTTTTTGGTGAAGAAGATTAGCCCTGGGCTAACATCTGTTGCCAATCCTCCTTTTTTTGCCAAGGAATATTGGCCCTGGCTAACATCCATGCCCATCTTCGTCTACTTTATATGTGGGATGCCTGCCACAGCATGGCTTGATAAGCGTTGCCTAGGTCCACGCCCAGGATCTGAACCTGTGACCCCTGGGCTGCTGAAGTGGAGTGCGTGAACTTAACCACTATGGCCCTGGGCCCGCCCCCTGGATTTGCTTTTTTACAAGCATGGTTAGAAGTTAATTCTCTGACCTACAAGTTGGAATTTTGGAAATGATTTTTTTATTTAATGAAAAGCTGTAACGAGTGAGCGCTTTCGTCCATGAATCATTCGTTTTTCACTTCATTGCTCCATCTCTTGAACAAGGGCTGAAAGGTTCAATTTTGAATAGAACATGACAGTTTTCCTCTTAGAGACAGCTGGCTGTTCATTTAACTCTTCCTCCACTCAGCATGGCATTAACGTGAACAGGGCAGTATATTAAGGCACTAGTTCTCAAACTTTGGTAGCATCACCTGGGGATCTTTAAAAATACTGTTTTTTGACTCCTATCCCTAGATATATTAATTTAATTGCGATGGGATGATACTTGGGCATCGGGATTTTTAAAATCTCTCCAGTTGATTCTAATGTGCAGAAAACTTTGTAAACAGCTGTACCAAGGATTGAGGACCTAGAATAATTAATGTTGGTAAGGTAGGATAAGAACTTTTTGGAAATGAGGTTTATAGCTCCTGGGATTCTGCATTTGATAATGCAGTTTTGCAAAGTTTGAAAAAGATCTTATATTTGGAAATGAAAACTGGTCTGCAGAATTAGTTTCTTCAGTAAATGAGAAAACAAATTTTCCCATGCATTAATCAGTGCTAGCTAAAAGAAAAAAGTCAAAACCTATTTAAAATGTGGAAAAATTGCTTCCCAATATTTTAACAGAGAGAGACTGAGAACACACAGCATTGAATCGTCAGGAAAACTGAAGATCTCCCCTGAACAACACTGGGATTTCACTGCAGAGGACTTGAAAGACCTTGGAGAAATTGGACGAGGAGCTTATGGTTCCGTCAACAAAATGGTCCACAAACCAAGTGGGCAAATAATGGCAGTTAAAGTAGGTGATGCCCATAATTATTTTTGGTACTTTAATCCATTAGGTGCAATTTCTTGGTGCAGTAATACTGCTATCGTTCTGTTCTTACTTTTATGGTAAATTTGGGTGTTTATAAAATTGTTTCTTCAAATTCTTTGAGGGTGTTTTATATAGAGGTTGTCTTACTGGTGGCATGTTTTCTGTCTTTGGAAATGTGAGTGTGTGAAGTGTGTGTGTTCACTGCACTTTGGCATGATGCATTAACATGTTTTAAGCTTCAGGCCCTTCCACTGCCAAGGTGAGTTCAGGCCAGGCGGCTGCACCCCTGGGAGCAGGGCAGTGCTGCACTCAGCCAGGCGGGGAGCTGGACGAAGAGGCAGCACACTGGGTTGGGCAAGGTGCGGGGCTAGGGCTAACAGCAGTCTTACTGAAGGTTTCCTGGAAACCACGCACATGCTGTTGCCACTAACCTCAACCTTACTCGGTCCTGACCGGCTCGGCTTCTGTTTGTTTATTTCATCTCCACTCAGTACTGCCCTGTTCCCTGGTTTGAAAGTTGTATTGAAATGCATACCTTGTGATAATGCTGTCACATTTTGTCCTTATTGTGAGTGTCATGCCACTTAATATGTTCATTTAAAAAAATTTCAAGAATGGGCAGAAATGGAGGTTGGCCCATAGACTGTACTGGGCAGGCTTATGTTGGTACCTGTAACGAACTGATGGTGTCTGTCGACTCCTAGTAGGCCCGTGTAATTGTAATCCGTTCATTTGTTTGTTCAGATGTTTAACGGGTATTTGCTCTGTGTAAGGTATTTCAGGAAAATTGACAGTTGGGGTGAGAGGGAGCAATTTAAAGAGAAAAAGGAAAAACGAGATATGGCTATACATTCATTAAACTTAAAGTTCTTGTGGGAACAGTTTATGTCCCAGTTTACAAGTATTGAGAGTGAGTTTACAGACAGTCTAAGCTAATCATCTTCCTGTTAATCCCCTATTTTGAAAGTTTATTAAATTGGCTTGATGAGAGGAGGAGCCTCAGTTTCTTGACTTTGGGGAGTGGGTTTTTATCGTATGAATATAAAATGCTGCCTGTGTTGAAGTTTATCGTGAGCAAAATGTCACTCTGTTTTAGCCTTCTATTTTGTTGAGTATTTCTCTTTGCTCTGTCATGTAAAACTAATGAGAAATTGATGGTGGGGAAAAATTTTACAGTTCTCTCTATGGGTTCTTAACCTTATTTTTGGTCATATTTCTTTTACAATGTGATGGGAACTATAGACTTTTTTCTTAGGAAGATGCACATATACAAAATTTTGCTTATAACCCATAGACCTCTAAAGATGCACAGGCTAAGACTTCTGCTCTGAATTATCTGTTGAAATAAAATGTTGTATTCCTTGGAATATGAAATGATTTCTCTGTTTTTATTTTGTGCCACTGCAGTGTAAGTGGAAAGACAGTCATTGTCTTTAGACTGCGTCTAGATACGTGTTGCATTGCCCTTCTGTGCTGTCTGTGCAGGACATCTACTTTTACTTGGCTGGGTCTTAAGAGAAAGCTATCCTATGTAACTAAAGTTCTAAACATTTCTCCCAGATACTAGGGAAAGTACTTTTAAATAACTTGTCCTGCTTTTTCCTTTCTGTGCTATGTGTGCCTTACTGTGTTGATCAACATTGTAATCTCTTTTAGTAATCTGGATAAACTTTAGCCATGGTTAATAGATTTTAAAGGTAAATAAAGAGGGTACTTCATTTTGACATTAAAAAAGTTTTTCTTAATTTGATGACCTTTGGAACCCTGTAATGTTTATTCAAGTTTTGAAGGAATTTAAGAGTGAAAATAGGAAATGGTTGTCCGCCATTTGTAATCAGACCTTATTTTGAGAGCCCCTGTTGGAATGCTATTAAAAATCCCAACTCTCCGAAATACTTCTAAGGCGGTCATGGGACCTACATACTGGCAACTGTCTCATGTCTGCCGACCAGGTGATACTGTCTACCTTTGTTTATCACCTTGAATTCTGGATCAAGCATGATAGTTTAGTATGGGGAGGGGTGTAATATGACATATCAGTCAACATATTGGTGAGGTGTACTATTAGATTCCATGACTTTGTATGATAGAGGAAGAGTGTTTTTGCATTAATTAAAATTTGATATCAATTTGATGACTGATACATGCGATCTACTACAAGTTTTAAAATGTATTTATTGTTGGTCTCTTTGAAAAAAGCAGCTTTCATCACACCTGAGAGAGTTTGTTCCCTCATTGCTTAGAAACAGACTAGATTGACAAGTACATGCACAGAGGCAATGTATGATTAAGGAGTTAATTTGACATTTTACATGTAGACAACTCGATTACTGAGCACCCACTGTGTTTAGCTCTGGTTAGGATTGTAGAGATTTAAAGGAACTATGAGACAATGGTTCACACTCCTGTGAGTTTTCCATTGCTGTTGGTGAAATGAGAAACACACTTGAAGTAGCTCTATACTAGTGTTTTAATATGTACTTTGGGAATATAGAAGGATTACTTTATTAGATATTAAGCTTATCCTGGAAATTATTCTCAAGATTTACTTGCAATATCTGTGCAAAAGTGAACTATGCTATTAGCCTGATTTTTTTTATTATTCCTCACTTTTAGTTTTAAGGGAGCCCTTCCCCAAATTTATTTTGCCACATATAAGAAATGTTTGAAAAGATGACTTCTTAGTTACCAGAAATAATTATCTCCAAGACTTAATCTAAAAATCAGTTAAGATATAATAAATCAGATTCAGCAAGATAACATACAGCATATATAAGAGTTATACTTAGAACAATTTCTTGACCTTTGGCCTGAGGACAGTTCTCCAAGCTGCCAGTGAGATTCTGTGTTAAGACCTAAGATGTGGAAGATTGTAACCCTTCAGTTTTAATTGCACATGCCTGGGGAAACAGGTCTTGCTCTTCTATGTGTGAGAGTAATACTATTAGTTTGTCTAACTCTGCCTGAATGACTGAGCTGTAGGGCTGCCAAGGGCAAAGCCATTGTTGCCGCAGGGTCTTCTGAAGCTCAGGAAGGACAACCTTTGACTCTGGCTGGATACTTTAGGCTTTGATCAACATCCCCTGCAAATAATATTTATTTAATGCCCTATTTTGCATGATGGTGGGATAACTAGTGAGTGAAAAAATTAGACACCCACAGTCACTGTGCTCTGAGAGTAAAGTCGGTGTCTGTTTAGCTCTCTGGCAGGGTTAATTATAATGGGGTAAAGCCCAGGATTCAGACCGAATGTTTGAAGAAGCAGTCAGGACTAAGTTTCCGAGCTAGGGTTAGAGAAATTCAGATCTGAGGGAAACACCCAGCAGAGTTAGGTCCACAGATGATCAGAATCAAGATGTCAAAGCAAATCCAGAGACACAGGAGTCAAGAGTTAGAAAGAGTAGCTGTATTGCCGCAGTTCAGGCCCATGGGCTGGAATTGAGTGGAATGGCACACACAGATTGGTAACAGAGGGAGGAATGATTATGAGCCTTCAAGACCTGAAAGTGTGTTCTCTACCTGACCCTGCTTGCAGCATAAATCCTGCATACCTAGGCTGACAGTTTCTCTCACAGACTTATGGCCATATTGATTTCTTGAAGGTATGTATGCCCTGTTCCTGTGTGTAGGCTATGAGAGAAAAAACGGGGGGTAGAAGAAAAGAATGAAAATGAGAGGGAATATAAGGGAATAAAATTGCTGTCGCTAAAGATTTAGGAAAGTAGTGTAATTGTTATTTGGAGGGTTACTGCTGGAGTAAAGCTGTCACCTTGTTGGAGAATAGAACTAATATTGGGCAGGTGGTGAGGATAGAAAGGTATTATGTTAAGGTTGTTTCTGTTGATCATTATGATGAGCTTTCAGTCTTCTGCTTGAGAAGTTATCTGGGTTAATCAGAAAAACAGATTGGCTGTTTGAGGTTAGGTGCTTAGGCCAGACTGAGTTAGTGATGTTAGGGTGTGAAAGGTTTAGTGATCTGCTTTACTTGTCTTATTCCTTCAACCCTCAGTGTTTTTCCTCTACTCTTGCAACTCTCCTGTTGCATTGATTTAAGTCTTCCTGATCCTGGGCTGGTAACCCAATCTCGATTCCTGCATTCTTGCCTCTCCTTGGTATTTGGATCTTGACTTCAGTGTCCTTGACCTGGAATTGAGACCCTGGTTAACCCCGATGTCTAGTTGGAAGGACCAGAGCTCTCCATCTGACAACATCAGCAGCCCACAGCTCAGCCCTTCCCTGAGCACCTGGGGCTTTCACCTGCTCGTTAGTTAGGCTCCTTGGTGCAGATGGGACTGCAGCTGTGGGAAGGCAGGGGTGGGCAAAATATGGCTGGGCTTGTTTTCCTGGTCACTACAGGGACCTTGCCACTTCTGTCAAAAGTTCCATTACTGAATAATTTTGGTGGGGACTGTGAACATTATTGGAGAAGGTTCATTTTATTCTTTAAACATTGGTCTTGCACATTGTTCTGAAAGCACTAGAATGATATTTGACAGGAGTGGCCTTAATTTGGAAAAGCTCCTTTGATGGTATGGAGTGCTTTGTTAGGCAATTGTGTTGAGTTTTGAAAGGCCACAGTACTAATATTTACTTATCCAGATCATTTGTGGGATGCAGAAGTCATGGCTATCTTGTTTTGAATTGAGACTGAATTCCAGTGTCTTATGCTCTCATTTGATTGGCTAGGTCATGTGGCTTAATTAAGAAATCCAGGATTGATTGAGCCATATTATTTTATGTTTCCTAATGTTGCTTAAATGTTGTGGTGTTGCAAATGAAAAGTAAAAGTGGAGCACTTCCAGGAGTGGGCAGATCCCAAGGATGTGGCAGGGCTGCCCTCCAGTCAGCCTTGGTTTTGAACTCAGGTCCCTTGTGTAGTCAGGGTTGGAACTCCTAGTACACATGTGTTTCTTTTGCTGTTACTCCTAGTAGTTTTCAGACTGTGGGTTCTTTCTGTTAACAAAATTATATGTAGACCTCAATAAACAAAGTAGACACAAGTAGTACTGTTCTGGTTGATGTAAGGGATAGGAGGTGGGAACCCTCCCTACCCGTGTTGGAAGCCCTTGGGGTGTGAGGTCTGAGGAAAGCTTTGGGGTCCAAGTGGGACAGTTTGGAAATGATTGTTCTAGGAGAACTTTAATCAACCATTATGTGTTTCTGAATGTTCTGGATACCTAATTTCTGAAACCCTGTACCATCACTCGGTTGACCTGACTGAATTGTGATGTAGGACTATATGCAAGTTTATATAGTTATTTGGAGAAAAACCTGTCTTATCACACCTCACTCTAAATGAGAGTCATCTGAACCAATATTTGAGATATCTCCTGCACATTTTCTGTCATTGTTTATCTTATAGCCATGCCTCTGAAATTGGTAATACACCAGATTTCTTTCTACTCTTATCTCACTTTATTGTCATGGGCACTAGAGTAATGATCTGTCGTTTATGATCTTTAGGCCCTTAAAAATTTCAGTGCTAAGATTAACATTGTATGCTTTATATGTAGATGATATAATTGGTAAAGAGGAGGAGGAAGACGATACCACCCTTAACAAGAATATCGAACTTGTCCCATTAACTTTGTCCTCAGGGCAGCTCTTTCCATGGTGTAATATAACATATTGTTGGAAGTGATCTCCCAAGTTCTCTGAGGATGTATAGCAGAAGCTATGTAAAGGAATTAATTGGGCCTCAGTATCCTCTGTGAGAAGAATGGGAGGTACTACTATTAATTAATTTGGCTAAGATACAATTGAGAGTTCATTAAATTAATTCTGAAGACTTGGATGATTTTGCAATTAAGAATTAGTATCCTTTCTTCCTGGTTTAGTAAAATCGTGTGTTTCCATAATTTAAAATAATTGATTTAACAGACACTTACTATTTCTTACTCTTTGACTTGGAAATCAGTTTTGCATCTGTGATCAGCATTCCAAATACTTTGGTTTTTTTACTGTTTGTTTTGGCTAATGTTGCTGTCTGCTTTGACCATATTAGTGATGGCATTGTGAGATATGGGCATTTCTGTATGTGATCTATTTAGAAGACTCTTCAGCAGCTAAGGATAAACCTGTGCAGCAGGGATGAGAATCTTGCTGCATCTGTGGGATATAGAATCTTTGTTTTGAAATTGGGAAAATAAGAATGCCTAAGCTTTCCTGCAGCTCAGAGGAAGGTGATAGCACAGTGATGTGCTGCAGTGGTTCTGGGCTTTTCCAACTTTGTATTAGAACTGAATTCTGGACATTTCTGCTGGGAAAGCAGCATATTTGTTTGTAAGGATCATAATGTTCGTAAGGATCCAAGGGGACACTTGGGGATCTGAGTGTGATCCTTGCTCTCCTATCCCCTACATCACTGATTTAGGTTGATCTAAAGTCAGCCGCTGACTGGCAATGGACTCCCCTTCATATTTTATTCACAGATGCTAACCTTAGGAGGAGTCTTTAGTAAGGAATGCTTAATGAATGAGGGTGCATTTGTGGCATAGCAGTATTGGTGTTTGTAGATCCCAGGAACTGGACACATTTTCAAAATATCATTATAACATCTATGTCAATTAAGATAATTCTTGTTCTTTTCATCTTTTGATTTTCAACCTTTCACTATATCACTTTTTATTTTCTGTGTAGGGGAGTTCCATTTAAGATCCCATGTGATATGTTCGCTCATGTACCAGTTCTAGGATTTCCGTATGGGTGGTATTTATCAGTGTCCACTTGGTACAAAAGGTCGACACAGGGAGCTTTTGATTTCATTCTTGTCCTGTGACTGGTTGTTCTAGCTATCATACCATTTTGGCAAGACATTTGGCAATTACTTGAAATATGGACTACAAATACTTTTGGTAACCTTAGGTGATGATAGGTGGTTATGTAGAGGAATGAGCCACAATCACTGAGATAGGAGTTTTAGATACCTGTAAATGATAGCAGATCCCACACAGCTTTGCTAAAGAGTAAATATTCTGCTGTTCTGATTTTGGTTGGAGGTAAATTGAAAATATACTTGCCTTTGCCTTGCTAATGGCCAACATACTAATAGCTTGCATCATTTTATGCTATGTCAAATTGTTTTAATTGATGCCTAGAATAATCTTTAAAGTCATACACTGATTTTCTCTATAGTTACTGTATCTGTAACCTTGCTGAGTTTCATTGTGTCCATGCCCTAATTTCTGATTGGGGAACTCTCCCCTCTTTCACTTTTGAATACTCGTACCTTATTCCTAACGTACTCTAAGCAGCTCAAGATGAACATGTGCAGCAGGGATATGGGTTACCTACCTTACTCTTATTACCTTGTTCTACTGCCCTCTGCACTCTCAGCTGAGCCATACAAAAACCTGACAAGATTTGTCATGTGAGAATTTGGAGACCTTTTCTGCCAGAACTAGTGGTCATGCCCTTCCACATTAGTTTTCCCATTTCTTCTTTTCCCCACATGTCATTCCCCCATATATTTTCTCCATTTCAAAACAAAAGCAAAAAAAGGGTCGGTCAGAATTGGTGGACATTTTATATGCTTATTTGACTGTGTTTCTATTTTCAAGTCAGTCTTTCTAAAGTCAGTTGCTGGACTTCTCAGTTCTTGATTCCTGATATGTTTGCAGATGACTCATACCTTTTTTACCTGGAATGCTCAGATCCTACGAGCTGACATCTGTCATATACACTGTCATACTACTGTTTTTAATCAAGAGCATATATGACTTGTCACTAATCTCTCATTGACTCTTTTGAGTGAGTATATGATGACCTGTTTTTCCCTTCTCTTAACAGGAATGGGATCAGGTAACCCAGCGGGCCTCCTCCTCACACACATGTTGTCCAAGAGATAGAGCTTGTCATCGGCCTAACCTTCTCTTATAGCTTCAGTTGGTGGGAAGAAAACCTCTGGGTTTTTGGTGAGAGTCAGGAGTTCTCACATCAGGACACAGGCAGACACAGACTGTGCTCATTTCAAGGCAGGTCCTGGTGCTTTGGTGTATGCCTGGCCTCTCTAGCAACTGAGATATCTTTGAGAACTCTGACATAGAGATGGAAGGGTTAACTGAATCAGTGAATGGCAAGGGCCACTACCAGAATCAACTAGGTATTTATTTAGCACCTAGGCAGAATACCCTTTGGTGACCTGCTTCTGAGGACCTATCTATGGGCCTTTCTAATTTTGCTTCCTCTACAGGTCATCCCTTAGCCGCTGTGTTGTCAGCCTTTCCTCTTTGCCACGGTTGAGCCATCCTTGCCTTACTCCATAATAGTGATTGGGCCATCATCATCCTCTTTCCTTCTACCCCTTCTCCCTATTCCTCCTGACCCCTGAAAATAAATTTAGGAAAGGAAGAGAAACAGAAGAATGACACTAATGCAGTCATAATGTCTCAGTGAGAAGAGGTGAAATCAGTGTCCTTCAGAGTGTATGCTGCTTATTTCCATCCATCCTGTTTGCTTTTTTTCTCTCTGCCCTTCCCACCTCTAGTTCTTCAGTGAATTTACTTTTAATAGTTCCCTCAATCCCTTTCCATTTTAACAATGTGTCTTAATCTCCTTGAAAGTTGTTCATAGTTACTAATGTTAGTTTTTTCCCTAGCCATTCATCCCTGATAAGTACCAAGAAATTGTATGTGGGAGGTCGAGTTGGCAGGGTTTGGCGATAAGGCAGGAGAATCGTGTCAGTGGTGTGAAGAGCCCAGTGTAAAGTTAAAGGACATCTAGAACTACACCGTATTTAAATAGTTGTTCAGTGTCAGTAAAGGAGTATTTATACTTTAAATTCAAGTTGTTGAAAATTGAGGCATTCCAAATGAGGCCAAGTTTAAGCTGTTAGCATTTAAATGTATCAATGACTTCTAGATGTCACGTTCACAGAAAGAAGGAAAGCAAACTTTCAAAAACTTCTTGCTATTTTTGTATGATTGGGACTGTTCTTAAAGTGGGCATTGCTGTGCATGCTGTGCATTTTGTGCATGAGGTAGGAGAGGGCAAGAAGACAATTTCTAACTCAAATTTTTTAGCTTGTCTTATGGAATGTGTTAACTTTCTGTCACTGTAGCTTAATCCATACAGAATTCCTAGTAACTGAACTTGGGGCTGCTCCAGCCAATAGCATGAGTTGGATTGGCTGTTTTCAAAAGGTGAAGCTCTTTAGAATTTTTTTTTTTAAATTGGACAGGAACCATGTATAACACCAATAGTCATAAAACCAGAGAACTGGGAATTTAATTTGTTCTTTTTCCCTGTGTCTCTAAGTGACTTCCAATTGGAGTCATTTTGGAGTTGCTGACTGTAGCTACATGCTGTTTTTATTGGCATTTGCCTGCTTTTAAAGCTTTATTAGGAGTATAAAACAACCTTGAATACAGATTCAGACAATAATTTTTAAAACAGTTTTTTAGCTTCAAGTATATAAATTTCTTCATTGTGGAAAACTGCTTTTATATGTAAGGTAGTACTTTTTGATTTTAAGTGTTTTCTCTATATTATGTTCCAAATAAAGTAAAACTTGTAATAATTTGAAAATACTTCATTATTGGAAAGCAGGGTGGATTGATTTTCAAAAAACAGTTTAATGTGTCCTGAGAGCATGTAATAACTTATGCTAGGTTAATAAAACATTGACAAGTAAAAGAGCTCAATAGCCCTGTAATGAAGAAACAAGAGTGATTTTAATGAGTTCTAATATTTGGGTGAAAATAAATTTTTGTGTGTGTGTTTGTGAGGAAGATTAGCCCTGAGCTAGCATCTATTGCCAAGCCTCCTCTTTTTGCTGAGGAAGATTGGCCCTGGGCTAACGTCTGTGCCCATCTTCCTCTACTTTATATGGGACGCCACCACAGCATGGCTGACAAGCAGTACATTGGTCTGTGCCCAGGATTCGAACCTGTTTAACCCTGGGCCGCCAAAGCAGAGCACATGAACTTAGCCACTATGCCAGCAGGCTGGCCCCTAAAACGTTTTTTAACTTCAGGTCCTTGAGATGATTTTCTTAAATATTGTGTGGTCTTCTGTGGGCTTTTCATCCCCTACTCTTTGTGAGAGGGAAAAAAAAGGCTTCCTGATCCCAAATAAACATTAGTCTTATCTAAATTTTAAATTTATGATATAAATTAATGAAAATTTTCTGTAATTCAAGGTGTTGTATCAATACATTTGATTTCTGAACATTCCAATTACAAGAGAATTTCAAGTACAGTCACGTGCCGCATAATGATGTTTCAGTCAATGACAGAATACATATACGCTGGTGGTCCCATAAGATTAGTACCATACAGCTTAGGTGTGTAGTAGGCTAGACCATCTAGGTTTGTGTAAGTATTCTAAGAGAGGAAGAAATTTTCCTCTACTGTTAATGAGTTCTTCTGGCTGGTCTAAGAATTAAATTGACAGGAGACAGATTAACAGGAGAAAAAACAAAAAGTTTAATAACATGTATACATGGGAGAAACCCAGGAAAACGGATTAACTCACCAAAATGGCCAAAGTCCTCACCTTAAATACCATCCTCAGCTAAAGACAAAAGGAGATGTTGGGAGTGGGAAGAGTCAGGGGCTTCAAAGGGAAGGAAGGCAGTTCACAGGTAGGTGAAAAGGAACAAATGTTTGGAAAGTAAGTGTTTGGCCACACACAAACAGAAGAACATAGAGGGGAGCCCAGCAAACAGACTTTTCTAGGTTCCACCCTGTCTACCACCTAGTTCATGTTATGCTAAGGTGATAGCTCACTTCCTGAAACAGGTTTTTTTATCTGAATTCTTTTAGGCAGTTAAGGGGGAAGTAACAAAAACAACAACAAAAACTTTGAGTCTTTTGTTTCTTAAAAATAATCAGCCTATGATAATCCTCGTGTTAAGGAGACATATTTCGGGGTGGCAAATTTTGTTCCCTTTTCATGCACTGTATGATGTTCACACAGCGACAGAATTGCCTGTGTCTCATTTCCTAGAACATATCTCCATCGTTAAGTGATGTGTGACTGTAGTATAATTGGCTTTACCTTTGCACTTCCATTTTCCAGTGCCCTGGATTAAAGACGGTTTTGTAAAAGGAAGGGAAGTTTGTTCTCATTGATGCGTTTCATTTTAGTTGATTATGCTTCCTTAATGTTAGAAAATCCTGGCCGTACTTATTTCAAATGGTGGAAGTCTCCCGTACACACTGTTTTGATTCCATTAGAAAATCTTTCCTGATAGTGATGTTGTTACTAAGTGTTCACTCATTTGAATCATGCCTTATCATTAAGTGTTCTCCAACTTGAATCATTTATTGAATTAAAATCATTAATTTGAAGCTACTGCTATTGTAGGTGTGTGTTTGTAGTTTTTTAGGCCTTTTGAATTAGTGTTCTAAATTTAGTGTTTAGAGTTCTAATATTTGAGTGAAAATAAATTTTGTGTGTGTGTGTGTGAGGAAGACCAGCCCTGAGCTAACATCCATTGCCAATCCTCCTCTTTTTGCTGAGGAAGACTGGCCCTGGGCTGACATCCGTGCCCATCTTCCTCTACTTTATATGAGATGCCGCCACGGCATGGCTGACAAGTGATATGTCTGTCCGCACCGGGGATCCAAACCTGCAAACCCCGGGCCTCCAAAGCGGAGTGCATGAACTTAACTGCTACACCACAGGGCTGGCCTCAGTTTTATTTTGTTTTTATTTTTCATTCTTCTCTCTTTTTTTTTCTTGTTTGTCTGGGCAGGGATATTCACTGTATAAGTTTTAAATACATCAGTGTATACAAGATGGATGCCAATCCTCTTTTTTTTGCTGAGGAAGACTGGCCCTGGGCTAACATCCATACCCATCTTCCTCTACTTTATATGAGATGCTTAGTAAATTTTGTTTGGTATGAAGTATTGTAGCTAGCAGGTTATAAATTTTAAGTAGCAAAATTAAATTGTATTTGGAATATATGGAATTCCTCATTTAGTGTGGAAAAATGAAAATGAGAGGACCTGCCTCTATTCCTTATACAACTGCTCATTGTCATGCCACATGGAATACATCTTTTGTATCTCTCTGTGCCTCTGGCTCTTCTGTAAAATGGGCTCGAGAACTTAATGACTGCCTTCAACCCTTTCAAGAACATTGAGGACAGATATTTTCAAGTCTTTGGAAGACAAAATGCCACCTTGTGTATTTTTTGATACTAACTTGCCTTGTGAGTATGTGCTATGTATTGTACATGGTGACGCGGTGTGACATCGTGAACTTTTTTATGAGGACATAAGTTGTTTGCATGCCTTGATGTTAAACTATAACTTCATTATTAATGTTTTACAGTTTCTGAAATTGATTCTTTCCTCTCTCTTTAGTGCATTGGGAACTGACTCTCTGAACGTCTCCGTGTTCTCTACTGTTCCTGGGTGGGTGGCGGGAGGTGGGGGTACTAACCTTCGTGGCAGTCTTGAGAATTGTGCAGAGAAGGTGTTGTAGGTGGGTTAGGGATGTAGCCCAGGTCTGCAGTGTACAGAGGAGGGCCTCATCAGCTTAGCAACAGACAAAGAGCCCTCTGTTTCATCATTTTTAGATTTTCTTCTGCGTGTTTATGCTGTCCTGCATCCTGACTCCTGGGTTGGAGAGTCAGGTAGAACTTTTGTTTTTAACATGCAGAAAGTAGGTGGAGGGGGATCCCAGCCTAGGATCTAGGAGACCTGGACTGTTGCCTGTGTGCTGCCCCTCCCGTAGTTCCCGCTTTCACCTGTTCTGGACGGTTTTCTGTCTCTCATGAACGAGGATGCTGTGTGTAGGGAGCCAGGAAGAGAGGGGGCTGTTCGTGTATTGAATGCCTGGACGCCATACACTTCTGAGATGGTGATTGAAAGTGTATATGAAGCTATCTATGATTCTTCACATGAAAACGGTTAAAGTGTAGCTTGTTATGATTTTCTTTATATTTACATCTGGGGGTTAATTTTCACTGCCCAGGAACTTTGTTACATAACTTCTGACATCATCTGTGAGTGCTTGTGGTTAAAAAGCCCTGTGTCCTTCAAAGAATTCCTAAGTGCTATTTTGTTAAATTAAAAAATTCCTAAGTGCAATTTTTTCTGTAATAAAAATTGTTCTTGTAAAGTTTAAGGAAGATGTTAATTTTTATGTCTGGTTAGTATTTGTGAAGTTTGCTTGGAAATTTTCAGTCTTGTTGTGGTGGTAGTTTTTCTAAAATTGTTTTATATTTTTATGACATCTTCTGTCATTCTTTTCCAGAGAATTCGGTCAACAGTGGATGAAAAAGAACAAAAACAACTTCTCATGGATTTGGATGTAGTAATGCGGAGTAGTGATTGCCCATACATTGTTCAGTTTTATGGTGCACTCTTCAGAGAGGTAGGAATGAACTATTTGGGTTTTAGCTGACAAATAAATATCTAATTGGAATAAATAAGAGGATGGCAGGATTAGATTCTAATCTTCAGTAAAATGCCATACATTAGTAGTAACTTAATTTCTCAGTATTTTAGTGTATAGCCGTGATAATCTACACATTAATTTCTACCACTTACTGTTCCTTTGGTTAAGGGGTGAATCTCATACTTTTTTTTTTTTGGCTGTCATTTGTGAATCCTGTATTTCCTTTCTTCATTTATAAATATTTTCTGTTCTTTTAGAACCTGAAGTATCAGCTGATTTCTACATATTAACCCTTTTGCTGTAGGTTTAGATCTATCTGTTTTGGCCTTGAGCTCCCTCAGCTCTCCACCCCCTTTTTAAAAACTTTTACTCATTTCTGCCATCAAATGTATCTGCATTTAATGTAAGCATTTATTTGTCCCCACCGGGAATCCTCAATAAAACCCATCAGAGATGGAAATTAACAACTATAGTAGAAATTCTCTTATCTACTATTATACAGATTTTTATGTAGAAACTAGGGCTCTAATTTCTCGGTCTCATGCTCATGTTTCTTGTTTTTGCCTCTGGTTACTCTGTGTCTGGATGTGGGTTATCACTTCTGCCTGCAACTGTTAGCTCCCTTACTCATTTCCAGTCATCCTAGCACCTAAAGCAGGGAAGTGAGTTACGGCTAGGGAGTAAAACTGGAGCTGTAAATGAATCAGATGCTTTATGGTGTCCTGGACAATCATCAAACACTTGTGATATTTAGTTAGATGAGTAGGACTTGAACTGAACTCTTAAGCATTTTAAATACTTTTTATTTTTCTATTTTTATTATTATTTTTTGTGAGGAAGATTAGCCTTAAGCTAACATCTGTGCCCATCTTCCTCTATTTTATATGTGGGGTGCCGCCACCCCTCATGGCTTGATGAGTGGTGCGTAGGTCCACACTCGGGATCCAAACCTGTGAACCCCGGGCCACCAAAGCGGAGCTCACGAACTTAACCACTATGCCACTGGGCCGGCCCCTATCTCTTTTTATTTTTTATTTTATTCTTTTTTGCTGAGGAAGATTCTCCCTGAGCTAACATCTGTTGCCAATCTTCCTCTTTTTTTTTTTAATGTGAGCTGCTGCCACAGTATGGCCACTAACAGATGAATGGTCTAGCTCCATGCCTGGGAACTGGACCTGGGCCGCTGAAGCCGAGTGCACTGAACTTAACCACTAGGCCACCGGGTCTGGCCCTTAAATACTCTTAAGAAAATACTGTTCTCATTTTTCAAATGTTAGGGTCAGCTGGTGCTGGTGGGATTGTTATGAAGTAGTAAGAAAAAAACCCCTTCCACCCATCTCTTCTCCTTTGGACTGGATCACAAAGAGTGTAGCCTTGGGAGTTTTACTGTAGTTATTGACTTAAAAAATACTATGTTGTAAGACAAGACTGAGTGTAACACTGAATAGAAATGAAATCTTATAATTGGAGAAGACCTTAGAGGTTAGTCAATTAATTCTCCACCCAATCCAATCCTGAAATTTTTATTTATTTATTTTTCTGTGCTCCTAACAGGTAACTAATAACAAGAAGTATTCTACCTCATGGTAGAGCCCATTTTTTTGTGGAATCACTAAGTAATCACCGTTAATTCTACACTCGTATAGTTTCTTTCTACTCCTGTTCTTGACTTGAATATTCATTTTTATGACCAGATACATTGAATTTGTTCACTTCTTTCACCATTTCACATATCAGTATTACATCGCATCAGTATACAGTCGTGTATTCAGGTATATGACTGTATCCTGGACCTCAGTCTTACATAATGTTATTCTGTTTGTAAGGTCATGAATCTGGAATTTTCTTCATGTTGCATAAGAATCTTGCCATCTCCTCCTCTCTTCTTCCCCTAAACCATGAATTTATTCTTCATAATCACTAAATCCTCTGTCCACTTTACTCTTCACATGTTATGCTGAACAGTAGTTATTTAGGGATTGGACTAGATTTTCTCTCCTAAATAGATTCCACAATCAGTTTCTCCAGCGCTGTGTTCACTGTTGCTGTAGATTCCCACTGGCTGTGTCTTAACCCTAATTCACCTCCCTAGTGTTGGAATGCACCAGTTTGTTTCACATGTTTATTTAATCATTCATTTAAACAACATTTAAATATATAGCCCCAGGCTAGATAGTGTGGAAGTCTGATTTTATGAAAAGAAGGCAGAGTAAGTAAGTGATATCCATGATTGCAAAGATATTGGAAACAAAACAGAAAGCTTGGAATATTATATGAACAGTATCCTTATGGTTTCTTATGAATAGCTGGGTAAAATTCTGTTTTATATCTCAGGAAGGTTGAAGGGAGTTAAGATATACAGCTTATAAGCATTAACATCTATTGAATGTTCTATAGTTTTCACGTATATTATCTTCACAGCAGTCTCAGGGGGTCTTGTGGTAATATCTCCCTTTTTCCAGAGAGGAAAGTGAGATTTGAGTACTAATTTGACAAAAGTCACACAGCCAATAAGTGGCAGAGACAGAACTTCAAAGATAAAAATCTCACTCTTCTTTCTGTTATACCACAAGTGGTCCAGGAATGAACTTTTAGCTTCATTTAAAAAATAATCTGCTTTTTGGGGAGCTGGCCCTGTGGCCTAGTGGTTAATTTTGGCACGCTCTGCTTCGGCGGCCTGATTTTGGTTCCCAGGCGTGGACCTACACCACTTGTTCACCAGCCGTGCTGTGGTGGCGACCCACATACAAAATAGAGGAAAATTGGCAACAGATGTTAGCTCAGGGTGAATCTTCCTCAGCAAAAAAAATTGAAAAAACAATCTACTTTTTAAACATTGCAGTTTTTAAATATGATAAATGAAGGTTTAGGAACTATACAGTTAACCTGTATAAAGTCACGGTGCCTAGACAGAGTGAGCATAAACTTCCACTCAAATCTTAGAATGGAAGTAGTGATAGGTACTTTTTGAATGGTAGAAAAATGAAGTTTTCGAAGTAGAAAGCTCACCTTTAAAGAGTGTGTAGTCAAAGTGTGTTTCCTGAAGTTACAGATGTTAAAAATATTAACCAGATTTAATAAGGGTTTAGAGAAACATTTTTCTTTCGAGATTCATCACTTAAAAGAAACATCTTTTTGGTGATCTGACATTTAAGTTCCAATATTAGATGCAGAATTCTGGTTTATGGAAGGAAAGAATGGAGGTGAATGTATGTAGTCAGGACTTCTTACCTTACCCTCCTGACGAGAGAGACAAATGCTTTTAATTCCTGTCACTGTGAGAAACCCTCCAGAGTATTTCATTTCACATAATTTATATGACCATAAGATATCAGCTCTTGATCTGGTTCAATCAATCATCAATCAAGGAGCTTGTGAGGTGTTATTTTTCTTCTTTTTGGAGCTACTATGTAGAGATTAATCTTGCCTTGGAGTAATATTGAGCCTCTGGAAGTTCCATAACTTCATTCAGAGCAGTGGATACATAATATTTAATACTCAAGTTGGTAACTTATTTTTGCCATTGTATCCAACCGTATATACTTCTTTCGAGGGTGGAACTGAACTCAAATAAAAACCCCAAAGTGCAACTTGAATTTGATTTAGATAAATTATTAAGATACCTAATTGCAAGGTTTCTAAAGTCATTTTCAGATTTTGTAGACAGGGGAAAAAAGAGCTTGACAGTGCTGAATAATAAAAGTAACTTTTAGCCTATAGCTTCCATAAAGGCCTGTACCCACCATTTATCTTAACAGTACTGAAACCTAGAATCACTTAAAAAATGTCTTTTAATATACGAATTTTCAGACTATATTAGCAAGGAAACCCTTATTTAAAATAACTTTTGAGGCTGGAGAAATTCTACTGTAGGAGATACTGTTCTGAGTAACTTGTGGTTATAGCAGTTCATCAGATTATAGAAAAGGCAGTGATAGTAGCTGAATTTAGTCACCTCCTCCTTTCTGTCCTGACTTCTATTCTCCTTTCCCTTTCCTTCCTCCTTGCAAGTTTTAAATACAGCTTTATGGAGGTAAAATTGATATATGATAAATCACACATATTTAAAGTATACAATTCGATATGTTTGAACAAATCTGTCCACCTGTAGAATTATCACCGTAGTCAAGACAATGAACATATCCGTCACTCACAGGTTCCTTGAGCCCTGTAGGTAATGCACACTTCCCCTCTGCTGTCACCCTCAGGCACCCACAGGTCTGCTTTCTGCCACTAGAGATGAATTTGCTTTTTGTAGAATTTTATGTGAATGTAATCATACAGTATGTACTCTTTTTATTTTGTCATCTTTTACTCAGCATAATTATTTTGCAATTAATGTTGTGGCATGTGTCGATAGTTTGCTCCTTTTTATTTCTGAGTAGTTTTAGTAGTATTCCATTGTGTGGATACACCATAGTTTGTTGACTCATTCACTTGCTGATGGACATTTTGGTTGTTTTCAGTTTTTGTCTGTTAACAAACAAGGCTGCTATGAGCATTTGTATACAAGTCTTTGAGTGGACATGTGCTTTCATTTCCCTTGGGTAAATACCTGGATCAGATGGTAGGTGTACATTTAACTTTTAAAAAAATGGACAAACTGTTTTCTAAAGTAGTTGCACCATTTTCAATTTCCAGCAGTAATGTATTTCTTCCACATCTTTTCCAACACTTGGTATGGTCTGTCTTTTTAATTTTTAGCCATTCTAATAGATGTATAGTGGAATCTCATTGTATATTTAATTTGTGTTTCTCTAATGATGTTGAACCACTTTTCTTGTGCTTATTTGCCAACCATATGTCTTCTTTGATGAAGTTTCTGTTCAAATCTTTTGTCCATTTCTTAAAAAATTACTTTTTTTATTTCTTATTATTGAGTTTTGTGAGTTTTTTTATGCATTCTGGACACAGGTTTATTATTGGATATATGATTTCAAATATTTGCCCCCAATGTGGGGCTCATTTATTATACTCTTAACAGGGTTTTTTTGGGAAAGCATAAGTTTTTAATGTTAATGTACACCAATTTGTCAGTTTTTTCTTTCATGTATTGTGCTTTTGGTGTTGTGCCTAAGGAATCTTTGCTTGACTCAAGATCATTTAGATTTTTCTCTTATGTTTTCTTCTATCAGTTTTATAGTTACAAATATCACATTTAGACTTATCATCCATTTGGGGTGAGTTTTATGTGGTAAGAGTTATGGATTGATGTTTACTTTTTTGTATGTGGATATCCTTTGCGCCTTTGTCAGAAATCAGTTGTCCATATGTGTGTGGGTCTATTGCTGGACTATCTAGCCTGTTCCATTGATCCATTTTCCTGTCTTTGCACTAATTCCACACTGTCTTGTTTACTCTAGCTTTATAGAAAGTCTTCAGATCCGGTAGTTTGGGCCTTTAAACTTTCTTTTTCTTTTAAGTCGTTTTGGCTCTTTCAGATCCTTTCCATTTCCATATGCATTTAGAATCTGCTTGTCACTTTCTACAGAAAAAATCCCCAGGGTTTTTGGTTGGGATTACACTGAATCTATAGATGAATTGGGGGAGTATTGATATTTTAACAATATTAAGTCTAATGACCCATTTACATGGCATCTCACTTCATTTATTTACATCTTTTTAAATTTTTCTCAGCAATGTTTTGTAGTTTTGATTGTACAAGTCTTTCACATTTTTGGTTAAATTTATCCTTAAGTATTTAATATTTTTTGATGCTTCAATAAGTGATACTTAAAAAACTTTGTTTCCTCTTGTTTTGTGACTAATATATAAAAGTAAAATTGATTTTTGTTTATTTATCTTGTGTACTGCAACCTTGTTAAATTCACTTATGAGTTCTGGTAGCTTTTTGTAGATTCCATCAGATTTTCTACGTAGATTATCATGTCATCTATGAATAAAGAAAATTTAATTCTTCCTTTTCAGTTTGGGTTCCTTTTATTTGTATATTTATTTATTTCTTGCCTTATTGCATTGGCTAGATCACCTAGTACATTGTTGAATAGAAATGGGAAGAGTGGACATGCTTGTCTTGTTTCTGATCTTAGGGGGCAAGCATTCAGGCTTTTACACAATATTAAATATGATGTTAGCTGTAGGTTTTTTCCATAGATGTTCTTTATCAGGTTAAAGATGTTATCTTGTATTCCTAGTTTGCTGAGAGTTTTTATCAGGAATGGATGTTAGAGTTTTGTCAAATTCTTTTTCTACATCTTTGAGATGATTGTATGGTGTTTGAAAAAAATTTTTTTCTATGATGGTAAGTTACATGGATTACTTTTCAAATGTTAAACCAACCTTGCATTTCTGGGATATATCCACTTGATTATAATGTATTATCTTTTTTTATATGTTGTTGAATTAAGTTTGCTAAAATTTTATTTAGAAATTTTATATCTATGTTCACGAGAGATATTGATCTATAGTTTTCTTACAGTGTTTCTGTTTGGCTTTTCTATCAGTGTAATGCTAGCTTTATAGAATGAGTTGGGAAATATTCCCTCATTTTCAATTTTCTGCAAGAATTTATGTAGAATTGGTATTATTTCTTTTGTAAATATTTGGTAGAATTCACCAATGAACTCCTCTTTGAACTTGAAGTATTCTTTGTGAAAAGATTTTAAACTACAAATTCAATTTCTTTCAAAGCTACAGTTCTATTCAAGTTATCTTTCTTTTTGAATGATCTTTGGTAGTTCATTTCTTTGAAGAAATTTGTCCCTTTCATCTAAATTATCAAATTAATTGGCATAGAGTTATTCATAATATTCCTTTATCATCATCCTAATATCTGTAGAATCTATAGTGATGTTACTTCCTCTCTCTCCCCGTTATTCCTGTTACAGGTAATTTGCATCTTCTCTGTTTTTTCCTGATTAGCCCGGCTAGAGGTGTATCAGTTTTGTATTGATCTTTCAGTGAACCAACTTTCAGTTACATTAATTTTCTATTTTTTAAATTTTTCATTCTGATCACTCTTATTTCCTTTCTTCTACTTAGTTTGATTTAATTTGCTCTTCTTTTTCTAGTTTGTTAAGGTAGTTCTTGCTCTTTTTAGGCTACGAAATATTTCAAACATACAGAAAATTACAGGGCAATAGCAGTGTACCCACACCACAGATTAGTATTTTGGCATATTTACTCCTTAGCTGTCTTTAAATTATAGATACAGTTGAAGTCCCCATTCTGTTCCCATTTTTACTTTCCAGATCTAAACACTACCTTGAAGTTAATATTTTCTTCAACTTGTTATTTAGGCTTTCCAAATATGTATTTTACCCTAAGTAATACATAGTATTGCTTTACGTATTTTCAAAGTTTACTTAAATGGAATCATCCTGTATGTATCCCCCATAGCATTTTTTATTCAGCATAATTCTCAAGATTTGTCCATGTAAATATAGATCTGTAATATATAGATTTGGTTAATTTATATTAACTGCTATACAGTATTCTAATGATTAAATATACCATTTTTTATGTTTCTTTAATAATCCTAATGTAGGTTGTTTCTAATTTTTTGCAATTATGAACAGTGTAAAAATGAACCCCCTTTTGTATGTCTCCTTGACAACCTAGGTTACAGATTCTGTAGAGTATATACCTAAAAATATAATTGCTAGGTAAGATATAAATATCTTCAACTTTAGTGGATATTGTCATATTTCTCTCCATAGTGGTCGTGCTACCTTATCTTCCTACCAGTAAGAATGAAGATTTCTGTATCAGGAATTGTATTCAGGTGTCAGTGATGGAGACTGTAGTGGCTTACTTAGTTTGTGGTTCCCACTGTTAATGTTGCCTCACGGTCCAGGTTGGCTCCTAGAGTTCAGCTATCACGTCCACACAGAGGAAGAGGGGAGGGAAGGACTGAACATGCTGTTCTGGAATCATCAACCAGCTGTTTGTGTTGATACCTCGTTGGCTTCCCTTCTCTACACAGAGGACCTGGAAATGGGCACATTGTACATAGCAAAGGGGGAGTGTTTGCTGGGCAGTCTACAAGCATTTATTGTCACCGATCTCATTGCTAACATTTGGTATTATTAAATGTTTCATTCTTGGCAATCAGGTGGGTCTGAAGTGGTATCTCACTTTTAATTACCTAATTACTGATAAGGCACAGAATTTTTCAGTTGTGTGTTCAGGTTTTATTTTCTGTGAATTGCCTATTCATCTCCTTTTGCCGTATTCTATTAAGTTTTGTCTCTTTCTAATTAATTTAGCATAGTGCTTTGTTATTCAGGATACTAATCCTTAGTTTCTTTACATCTAAATAGATGTTTTTGTCTTATTTTTGAACTTTTGGCATGGTGTCCTTTATCATACTGAAATATTCATTATAATGGAGTTAAATTTAACAGGTCTTATCTATTGTGATTTATTCTTTTCATGTACGCTTTTGGGAAGAAATTTTTTCTTACCCTGAAGTCATGAAGAACTTTTATAAAAATTTAAAATTTTTGCTTTTCAAAAAATCCATTAGGGAATTTTCATATTTTTATTTGTGAATGATTTGAAGTAGTGGTCTAATTTAACTTTTTTCTGTATGGAAGGCCACTAGTCCCAGCAGCATTCATTGAATATTCCATCCTTTTGCCACTATTTGCTTTGCTACATCTATTATATATCAGATTTCCATATGTGCATGGGCTTTTGAATCTGTTCCATTGGTATATTACTTATCCCCGTTTCAGTACCATCAGTATGTAAGTTTAAGGATCAGTTTGTCCAAGTGCGTGATAATTTTGATTAGAATCTAACTGAATTCTTAGGTTAATTTGGGGAAATTTGACATCTTTATGATCTTGAGTCTTCACAGTTGTACACATGGTTTGCCTCTCTGTTTGGTCAGGTTGTTATGTCCTCTGGTAACATTTTATACTTGTTTTGATAAATAATTTGTCTCTTTTGTTAGGTAAAGTCCTAGGTGCTGTATAGTTTTTCTTTCTATTGTGAGTGGTGTCTTTTTAAGTATTTTATTTTCTAAGTGGTTACTGTTGGTATATAAATGTTACTTGTTTCATCTGGGTCTTGTCTCTAGGAACCTTTATCTTGATCTTAGTAGTTTAACTTTTCATTATCTTCTGCCTTTCTTTTCAGTAAATCCATATTCAGTAATTTCTGCTTTTGTATTTCAGTCATGTGGTCGTCTCATCTTTGCTTAACGTTGCTGTTACTGCTTTTTGAGGTAGCGCAGAACATTCCATTTTTTTAAATGCAACTCATTGCTGTTGTGTGTTCTCAGTCATGGCCAGAAGGAACTGCCAGAAGAAATAAGTTTACATTAGGTTGTGTGCCTTAGAAACTACAAAGATTTCCCTCTCTGGACTAATTGCTCCTTCACACCTCCTCTTCTCAGCCTCAGTTCTCAGTTTACTTCTTACGTTATTTCCTCTGTGCCCAGGTCTGTTTTTCTCTTTTGGTTGCTTTCCTATTTCTCTTTTCGTCGCCTCCCTATTTTTCCATCCTTCCCCCTTCTCTCCTCATTTTCTTAACTATAGCTTTTAGCACTTGCCAGACACTTTATTTTGTGCTTTACATGTGTTAACTGATTTGGTCTTTATTGTAGTCCATTGAGGATGGCGGGGCAATCCCATTTCATAGATGAGAACTTGAGAGGGCTCAAGCTTATATGAGTAGAAAGTTAGGAGAGGTTAGATAGTAAGTCAGGCCTCAGACACTAGATCAATGATCTTTCCGCTTCACTGTACTACTGAAATTAAGTTCCCTCCTTACTGTTTTTCTAAGTAGACAAGTTAAATGTGCTATCTTTTTCGCTAATAAAATAATTCTAGTAAATTTATTAAGATGGTATCTTTAGATTAAAATAAATTCAAGTGTGTGTTTTGGGTGAGGGGTGTTACTCCATCTTTTGTGAGAGTCATTCTGCAAGAGCACTCCAAAGAAAGAGAGACAGAGAGAGAAGAAAGACCTAAATGAAGAAAACATAAGTAAAAGTTTACTACATGAAATATGCTGTACAAATAAGCATTCTGTGAAGCCATGTAGCTACATGAATGCTCTAGCAGGTGGTCCTATTGTAAGAGTGTCAATACCATTTCAATATCCATCGTAAGATATGCTTTCTCTACGAGTAAGTTAGGCATCTTTGCGTTGTAGGTGTTGATAGGAGAAGGGAGTTAAGTGAACTGGATTCTATTCATAGCTCTATCTCTAATTAGCGGTGCTGTTCTGGGCAAGCCATTTTATTTTAATGGGCATTAATCTCTTATATAATCAATCTAGGTCAGGTGTAAGGGGTAGGCGATTAGTGGTAGAAAATCTCCAAGGATACAGCTGGATCCATAAATTAGTGAAAACGTACAAAAATGTTTAAGATAATTTTTGCCATCATCCTGATAGCTGTTTTCACTCTTATAAAGTACTTTGTAGTCCTTGTTCATATGTGCACATACTTCTACATCATTGTAACATGATATCTGCTTATTTTGCACGTTTTCTCTTGCATACCTCTCATGAACTATATGGTTTCCCAGATAGTTTAATGTTAGATAGTACCTTTATTAATGTACCATTCCCTCTTGTGAGATAGTTCAGTGGTTTCTAGTTTTGTTTTGTTTTTGTTTTTTCTTTTTGTAATTTATAGACTGTTTGTTAGGTTCTCAGACATGAGATGACTCCATCAAAGGGTATAAACACTTTTATTTCTCTTGTTTTATTGTCAAATTGCCTTCCAACTGGTTTAAAAAACTGCAGCCAACAGTTTTTGAATGATTTAGTTTAATTATAGCCAGCATTCATTCATTTAAGGAATATTTATTGAGACCCTGTCCTGGTGGAGTGTAAGTTCTAGTAGGGAAGATAGATGACAAACATAATAAATAAGTAGATTATATTTTATGTTAGAAGATGATAAGAGCTATCTAGAATAGAGCAGGGTAAGGGGATGCTAAGAGTGGAATGGCTTGCATTTTAAGTGTTAGTCACTGAGAAGGTGGCATTTGAACAAGGACTTGAGGCATTGGGTTTCCTTTATGTATTTTTTTCTTTCTTTTTTACTAACTTAAGTTTATATAGTATCTCAAGATTACTGTAACCTATTTTGTTAGTGAGAATGAACAGTTTCCCACGTATTTTCTATTTTTTTATTTAATTATGGCAAAATTTGAAATTTTTATAAAAGCACAAAAGTTTGCCATGTAAGATTGTCTCTGTCCTTACAATTAAGAGTAGGGAAAATTGGGCAAGTAAGTTTGTGTTTAAACATAAGGAGAATTTTCTGCCCAGGGCTTTAATAAGGAACCAAAAATTACCACTAGTTTGAGATTTAAAAAAAAGATTGCTTCTTCTCTAATTGTATTCCTATTTTAAGTAAAGATGGTACTTAATCAGCTGTATAAGAATAACATATATTTGTTATTTTGTAGGGTGACTGTTGGATCTGTATGGAACTCATGTCTACCTCGTTTGATAAGTTTTACAAATATGTATATAGTGTATTAGATGATGTTATTCCTGAAGAAATTTTAGGCAAAATCACTTTAGCAGTAAGTACTTGGTTTTCAAATTGTTCATTCTATATAAACTTGTATGAAGATGCTGCTGGAGTTTTGAATGCACGTATCTGAATGTCCTTCACAGAATGTTATTGGTGTTCCTGGAAAATCTTTTGTAATAAGAATAGAGACAAAATCACTTCTGTGGGGTAATTAGCACAAGTCATAAGAACAATTTTCAAAATATGGTCTACATAAATACAATACTTTTTTCATTAAAATCACAGTGAACCCTAGTAGAGTGTGCTGTAAATAAGACTAGAAAAGGCAATTTGCTGTTTCTTTTTTCCCCAGTTGCTTTAACTATTTTTAAATAGGTTATATTATCACAGTTATCAGAATCACAGCAGTCTCCTTGAAGTCCCTTAATTGAAACTCTAGACAAAGTTTATTTCCTGTGGTTTAAGATTTGGGTTATCCAGTATAAACTATTTAAATTATTGACTAGCAATTTCAGTAACCAGCATTACTACTAATTTGATGAATGCATTTTACCAGAGAACCAGAAAGAAAAGAACTACTCTTTTGCATGTGTGTTTATAGTTTTGAAAGTGAATTCATGATCATTTTCTTTCTTGCTCTGAATCTTTTAGTTGACAAAGGCTGTTAACAGTTTTTTTCCAAAAAAAATTTCTTTTTAGAGTAAAATTAATAAGATTCTTACAAACTTCTGAGAATCGGAGCTAATGACGTGACCTGGGTTAGTGGATGTGTAAACTAAATTTTATAAGTTGTAAGATAGATATTCTGATTGCATATAATTTGCTCTTTCTTCCCTGCATCTTCTACCTCCAATATAGTCTACCTGTTAATTGCCAATTAATGTTAAAAATATATGGGGCCGCGCGGTGGCGCAGCGGTTTAGTCCGCGCTTGGCAGCCCGGGGTTCGCGAGTTCGGATCCCGGGCGCCCGCAGACGCACTGCCTGTTAGCCATGCTGTGGTGGCGTCCCATATAAAGTGGAAGAAGATGGGCACGGATGTCAGCCCAGGGCCAGTCTTCCTCAGCAAAAATGGGAGGATTGGCAACAGATGTTAGCTCAGGGCTGGTCTTCCCCACAAAAAAAAAAATATATATATAGACTGTTCTGAGCTGCATTTTAGTTGTAAGAGGTATGTGTCTGTGTATAATTGGAATTTTAGAAATTTGATTAAACTAATCATTATAATCTTAAGATTCATAGGTCTCATGTTAATATTTCAAATTATTTAGCTGAATTACTTAAATTTAAATGTTTTATGAGCTAAATATTAAGATATATATGCTTTCAAGTAATTTTATAAAAACAAGCTGAGTTATTTTAGAAACTTGTTCAGATAGGTGTATGGAAGTTTGTATTGATCAATTTAGTCATCTCTCTCCAGTATACCAAATCCAGTATTATGTTGGAGCTTGTTACTGTTCATAATAATTATAGTGGAATAAGAGTAGAATAATGATAATAGCTATTGAATGTTTATTTGTGTCAGGCCAAGGTCTTATGACATTTTATCTTCATAGCAACTCTCTATGGTAAATAGTGTAACTCCCTTTTTACAGATGACAGATCTGAAGCATGGAGAGGTTAAGTAATTAATTTGCTTTGAAGTTCATACAATTGTAAGTGGCAAATGATTTAAACCCAGGTAGCCTGGTCCCAGAATCCTGTTCTTAACCACTATCCAACAGGGTGATCGTGAAGTTGAAAAACAGATAAAATTATTTTATCATATATTGCAATAGTGTAGTATAAATACACTAATAAATCATTTATTATGTATTTGCCTGTGTTTCTAGACTCGGTGATCACTCTTTACCTTAAGCACAACATTTAAAATTACTTTGTATTAAATCTCTTCTTGCTGACTAACAACCCAGTGAACACACAGGCCTACCTACTGGAAACGTTACAAGTTTGCCTGTTCTGCTGTCCTAATTCCCAGCAGCTCGATGGCAGTGGAGGCTTGACCTTTCTATAGCAGGTTGTTTGCCTGTTCTTTAGTTCTCTTTTAGTTTGAGGTTGTGGAAATTTTAATTCAAGTCGTGTTCCCTTCATTTCTGAAGAAACCTCTGATTTTCTGATCATGAGCAGTGATCACACAATAGGATAAATTCTGGATAAATTGCCATAGTGGCCGAGCAGAGATATTCTGGTTCTGCAAAAATTACTTTAAAGGCTCTGCACCCAACAAGGGTGAACGATTGTGAGAAATTGAGAATTTGGAAAAACTTATTAAATGAGGGTTGATAATGGAACAAGACTGTTGGAATTACTTGACTAAATATTTCTATTCTTGAAAAGTTTGAAGGTACAAGAAACATTATACAACTTTTTAATGACATTAAAAAATTATAAGTTATCAGGTTTTTTTAGTTGTCAGGGAAACAACATGTAAAGGCAACTAAATTTTCAGGTGTAAAATCATCATTCAGCATCTTCAGTTAACATAAAAAGTCGACAGAATATTGAAACATTAAGCTTAAAAGAATGCCGAGGGCTATGTGGGCTGTTACTTATGATGAACTCTTGTGCTGTTTGATTAAAAGGAAATTGATTGTTTATCCCATCTCTGCTTTTTCTCCCTAGACTGTGAAAGCACTAAACCACTTAAAAGAAAACTTGAAAATCATTCACAGAGGTGAGTATGAATTGTTTTTTATACACTAGAAGTTAATATTTTTCCTTAATAGGAAAAAATTATTGAAAATTACAGGGTCACTGTATAAGCTTTCCTGAAATATTTGTATTTTTAGCAAAACATACTATATGTACCCTAAAATTTTATTATTAATTTAGGGTTTTTTCCCTATGGGAGTCTATAGATTTTAGTCTAACATTAATATATTGGGCTTAGAAATTGAAATAGATTTTGCTTCAAGTTCGTATTACTTTTAGTTGAAAAATAATTATTCATTTGCCTGATAGATAATTAATGTTTTTCTGTGTACAAATAAGGCACGAAGGTGGTCTTGTGGACATCCAAAGAAGAATCTGAGGGATAGTACCCTTGAGCATTTCAAAGGCACGTTACTGTCCCTATTAAGTGTTTCTTCTTTACTTTACAAGATATTTTCACAAACTGAGAGATTCTTTAATTGGTATTGTATACTGAAATTCCTCTAAAGCATTTGTATTTGTGAAAACAGTGATCTTGGTCTTAGTAGACACAGGTCCAGATTTAAACATTTGATGTAGATCTATTGGAAGACAGTGGGAATCCTGAATTTAATTCAGCAAATTGATTAAATAGTTGCTCTATTTATTACCATGACAGTCTCAGGGTAGTGAGGTGGTGGCTTTGAAGAGGCACACAAGTTCACTATCCTCAGTAAATTTGTAATGGACAAACCCAAGGCAGTACGTGACAGTGTGTGATTCAACCTGACAATAAATAGGACACAAAGTAAAAGGTCGTACTCAGAGAAGTGAAAAACCTCGAATTCTAAGAAACATAGTTTCTCATGGTTAAAGAAATTAGTAATTGGGGCATTTATTTAAGTAATTTTAGTTTGGGGTTGACCCTGGACCAATGAAATTAGTTACCCTTGAACGTCAGAATATTTCATTTGATTTTGCCTGGCTTAATGCTTGTTGAAGCCTATTAGATAGGCTTCTTATTTTCTCTTTTGGCCTAAAATTATGTAGGGTTAGGTCCATAAATAAAATTATTTTCTTTCTCTTGTAGTTCATCTTATTCTTGTTTTGGGGTTTTCCCTCCTCTTCTGGCCGTGTTTTGTAGTTTTGAGAGTATTACCTTTAGGGCATTTGACACTTACCCTAGGGGTACTCGCCCATCACAGTAAAGCACTAAGAGAGTGCCTGAGGAGTAGTTGAATTAAAGGGAAAGACTTCAAAAATAACTGGTTTTCCTTTTACTAAATAAAATGATGAGTTTATGGCAGTCTTTTTATTAATTGGGACCAGTTAGCTTTTTTGCTGCAATTAGAGTACTTTTGGTCACAAGTAACAGAAAATCCTGATAACTGTCTTAAACTTCAAGGGATTTCATTATCTGTCATAATAGGTCCAAAGATAGGGTGGCTCCAAGCACAATATGATTAGGGCTCAAGGTCCTTTCTTTTGACTCTGCCCTCCTTAGTGTGTCATCTCCATCCTCAGGGTAGTAACAACTACAGCAGGTCCCCAGTGTCACATCCAGACATGACAACCTCTTGAAAGGGAAGCTTTCTCTTCCTGTGTGACTGTCTGAGGAGCAGGGGAATCTTCCTTACATGTCTCTAATGTTTTCTCTTGCTTCATTCACCTGGCAGGAAGCGTGAGACTACCCTGATAAGCTTAGACCAGTCAGGACCCAGTTTTTGGAGGTGTGGATATAGCGATACAGAGGAGGATGGATACCTCAATACAGTGCAGGTTCCATTAGAAAGGATGGTGTGGTTAGCAATGGATGTTTGATAGGCATTTGGCGTGTCGGTGATGGTAAGAGATCTTTTCTGGATTTTTTTGTAGGTCACCTGAGTTATAGACAGATGTTTTTTGTATTCTATATTTATTTTTATCCTTACTTTTTATTCATTGAGCCGTGACAGTGACAACAAAATGGATAGAAGAATTGAGATAGGGATAGAGAATTAGTGAGTGAAGGGGCAGAATTGGCCAGGCAGCTGATTAGCATATACTGGCGGTGAGCTGATTGTCAGTGAGGAAGAGGCAGTGACCTCGGGGCCAATTTGACAAGACTGGATAAAACCGGAGAACCAAATGGAAGGGTTTCAGCTTTCTCAAATTTGCAGGAAAGTGGACACCCTGGGAGTGGTAAAAATGAATCTGGTTTCTCAAGGATGACTCTAAGAAAGGGTTGTTTGGGAGAAACTTGATGAAGCCATCTAAAATCAGAAAAATCTCTCAAGGAGAAATAATTATTAAGTGGATACATTTATTGAGTACAAATAATGTTCAGATACGATATATGGTGTTTTAATTTCTACAACTCTATGAATTAGGAATTATTATTTTCATTTTGCACATGAGGAAAGTGTGGTTCCTAAGTGAAAGTTCAGTAACTTGCCCCAGGTCACATTGTGAATTTCAGGCCCAGATTTTGAACCTTTGCTTCTCTGATCCCAAAGCTTGTGGTCTTTTAGATGTACTGGATTGGATACTTTTCTAAGTTAGATAAAGCTCTACTTTAAATTGTGGGTTTATAATTTATTTACTTTGCATTAAGTTGTACAGTCTTTGGCACATACTGTAAAGTAGTTTAGTATACTCTTATAGATTACTTTCATGTTTCTTATTTTGCCTGTTGAATAATGAATTTGAAACAAATAAATGAATATGTCGCTTGATGAAAACAAAGAAAACATTATAGAATGCCTAAATTTATTGTGAAGCATTTTTTGATACTGAATTAAGCATCCGCATTCAGAAAATTGTTTTCTTATTTTTCTCTTGTTATATATCTGAATTTTAAGAACTTGATCACTTCTGTTATCTAAGGTTTTTCAATACTTTTGCTTAAAGTACTTTAGAATATAGCTCATTTGATTGATTATTGTACACACTGAATGACATCTATCTCTTGCAGATATCAAGCCTTCCAATATTCTTCTGGACAGAAGTGGAAATATTAAACTCTGTGACTTTGGCATCAGTGGACAGCTTGTGGACTCCATTGCCAAGACAAGAGATGCTGGGTGTAGGCCATACATGGCAGTAAGTACAAAGGCCAAGCCTTCTTGCTTGACAGTCATTGCACAGAGAGCCTCTGTCCTTAGGTGCTATACTTCTCAGGAATCTGCCATTGGTCATGCAGTTTCACCATACTAGAATATTCTTCTCTTCCCTAAAGACCAAACTCAGGTTTTAGCTTCCCCTGAAACTTTGTGAAATTATCCTAGTGAACTCCTGTTTCATTGTCTTACTCTATTCCTCTAATCTGGCACTTAGCATTTGTGGTCTACTCTGATTACTATGTTTTCATTATATTAACTCTATTGATCAACTAGATGGTTAGTTCTCAGAAGGCATCTTTCTGTTTCTAGCACCCCATATGCCATCTTAACTGTAGTAGATAACATTGTATGTAGTAGACACATTAACAATGTTAGCTCACTAAGTGATTCTGTTTCTGGTTAGAGAAGAATGGAAAGACTTGAATTCCTGATAGAACTTGGTATGTCTTATTAGGAATAATAACCTACTGCATAAATAATAATGCATAATACATAAATAATAATAACCTAAAACATAAACCTAAAATAATTAACAAGAATTTCATAGTATCATCTAATATACAGTTCGTGCTCACATTTCCCAGTTGTCCAAAACAGATGTGTTTTTTCGCTGTCAGTCAAGGATCACGTCAAGATTAATCATTGCTTTTAACTGCTACATTCTTAATTTTAATCTAAACTGGTCTAGATCATTCTTTGTTTCTTTTCCCCCCATGACTTTGACTTTCTGGGAGTGTTTTTTGAATGTCCCACATTCTGGATTTGTCTTATTGTTCCCTCATGATTGGTTTCAGACTGTAAATTTTTTTGGCAGGAATACTTTACGGATGATGTGTACTTTATATTGCATCACATTACAAGCACATAATATTATTTCACTATCTGTAATGCTTATAGACATGCTTTTTTTCTTCTAAGCAGTTGAAACATTTGCAGAATAGAAACTCATTTCCTCAAATTTTTTCCTTTGTTCCCCTCCCCCAAGTGAGTAATTGATAATCTTTTTATTTTCAAAGGATTCCTTCACACAGTACCCTCTCATCCTTCCCTCTGCTGCCCTCTAACACGAAGAGACTTCTAAAAAGTCATCTCGGTTTCCCTGTCTTTTAGCAGCATTTCCTCTTCTCCTTATATTATAGAAGCCCATCCATATTCATTTATAAGATAGTCTTAATTGGTAATAGAAATAAGAAGTCATGTTAAGGCAGTACTTTTTGAAATATGTCAATTTATTTATCTTGGACATTTCTCAAACCCTGACATAATCTCTTAAAATATAGACAGCCTATTAGGCATGAAAATTGAATCAAGTTATAGCTCATCAAAATTAGGAAATCGTTGGTGTGTGTACCTTCCTTTGATCTTTGTTTAACAGATTTGGTGATGCTGATTCATTCATTCATGTTCTGTCTGTCTCTCTCTGTCTTTTCAGTTTCAGAAGAACGTTATTCTTCAGGGTATAATTTTCATTTTCCACTTGTACACAAGACTAAAAAAATGGTATTCACTTTTTCCCCTTTGTATTACCATTCAGGTTTTTAAAATGTCTAAAGAAATTATTTAGCAGTTCCTATAAAACTCGTTTTTATTGAGAGGCTTTTTATTACTGATTCAATCTCTTTGCTTGTTATAGGTCTGTTCAGATTTTGTAGTTCTTCTGAGTCAGGTTTGGTAATTTGTTTGTTTCTAGGAATTTTTCCATTCTATCTGTGTTATCTAATTGTGGGCATACAATTGTTCATAGTATTCTCTTATAATACTTTTTATTTCTGTAAGGTAGGTAGTCATGTCCTCACTTGAGGTTTTTATTTTAGTTATTTTTATCTTCTCTTTTCTTTTAATCTAGGTAAAGGTTTGTCAATTTTGTTGATCTCTTCCAAGAACAAACTTTTGATTTCTTTCATTCTCTCTTTTGTTTTTTTATTCTCTGTTTCATTGATCTCTGCTTTATTATTGTTTCCTTTCTTCTGTTATTTTTGAGTTTAGTTCTTTTTCTAGTTACTGAAGCTATAAAGTTATGTTATTTGAGATCTTCTTCTTCTTTTTTTTTTTTTTTGTGAGGATGAGTACCCCTGAGCTAACATCCTTTGCCAATCCTCCTCTTTTTTGCTGAGGAGGATTGGTCCTGGGCTAACATGCGTGACCATCTTCCTTTACTTTATATGGGATGCCACCACAGCATGGCTTGACAAGTGGTGCGTTGGTCCATGCTCAGGATCTGACTCTGCAAACCCTGGGCCGCCAAAGCAGAGCGCACGAACTTAACCGCTACACCACTGGGCTGGCCCCGAGATCTTCTTCATTTTAATGCAGGTGTTTACAGTTATAAATTTCCCTCTGAACACTGCTTTCTTTGAATCCCATAACTTGGTAATCAGTGTTTTCGTTTTCATTCATTTCAAAATATTTTCTAATTTTCTAATATTTTCTTCTTTGACCCATTTGTTTAGCTGTGTTGTTTAATTTCCACATATTTGTGAATTTTCTAGTTTTCTTTTTGTTATTGATTTCTAGCTTCATTCCACTGTGTTCGGAGAAGATACTTTGTGTGATTCAATCTTTTTAAACTTATTGAAACTTGTTTTGTGGACTAACATATGGTCTGACTTGGAGAATGTTCCATGTGCACTTGAGAAATATGTGTGTTCTGCTGTTGTTGGATGAAGAGTTCTGTATGTCTGTTAGGTTCAGTTGGTTTATGGTGTGGTTGAAATCCTGTATTTCCTATTGATCTTCTGTTTAAATGTTCTGTCCATTATTTGAAGTGGGGTATTGAAAGCTCCAACTATTATTGTAGAACTGTGTATTTCTCCCTTCAGTTTTGTCAATGTCTGCTTCATTTGTTTTGCAGCTCTGTTGTTCAGTGTATATGTGTTTATAATTGTTATGTCTTCTTTATGAATTGACCCTTTTATAGATATTTAACGACCCTTTGTCTTTTGTAATAATTTTTTACTTAAAGACTGTTTTGTCTAATATTGTTAGTATAACCATCCCAGCTCACTTTTGGTTACTGTTGCTTTGAGTATCTTGTTCCCTCCTTTCTCTTTCAACCTATTTGTACTTATGGACCTATAATGAGTCTCTTATAGTCGGCGCCCAGAAGGCATGCACGTGGCTCTCTAAATTGCCCAGTATACACAGGTGGCTTCATATCAAAGAAACACTACTCTCCACTTTTTCCCCCAGGCTTTTGATGCTCTAATGTATGCCTCAATTCCCATTTTTTGCACCAGGCATCTGTGGGTTATTCACTTCCCTTACAGCGTTTTCAAGGAATGTCCACTGTTTTTCTGTTATCAGTGAGTTCCAAGTTAGGCAAAACAAAGGCGGGCACCTTGCATCTATCCTTCATATAGCCCCCAGACAGATTAGAACAGAGAAACACAATTCTTTATGAATAAGGTCTGCTCTGCTTCCTTCTTCCTCTGGATGCAGGGACTAAGGTCTCTGGGAATGCTGGCTGCCATCTTTAAGACTGCCACTGAGCTGGAGCAGGGTTTAGGGCAAGGTCAAGTAAAAATGGCGCAAGGTTTCTTACTATTTTTAAGTTGCCTTTTTCTTGATTCAGGTTTTGCTTGGTTGCTGTAAACCTTTGACTTTTTTCCCCAGAGTTCTAACAAAGTTGATTCTGGCAGTTTTTGCTTTATTTTTCAATGTTTCTCTGGAGGGGCGGTCCCTTGGAACTACCTACTCTGCCATTTTTGCTGATGTCATTCTATATATCATATTTAATGAAGACAATATGGCTTTACTCTAATCTTCTTCATAGAACTGGGAGATAATGTGCAAAGTGGCCTTTAAAAATTTTATTTCTAGATGAGATGTTTTGGTATTTTGTGAAAAAATATTTCTAGGTCCAAATAAATTTGAGAATCACTGTATACCATTTTAGTTTTATAGATACATAGTGTATATTAGCATACTAATTAAAAGTACTGAGAAAAACCTCAGTAAAGAAACATCTTTTCTAAATCTAGGATTTCCCAAATATTTGTCGGTGGAAACCACTTTATTTTGTGGCATGCCTATTAGTAACTAGAATAGTTTCTATTCTATGGAAAAGAATTTATTCAGTAGTGTTATAAATCATGTAACTGTCTAAAATAGGCTTTCCAACTGGAAAAAGCAGAGAATTTTCTTCAGTGCAGTCAGACAGGATTCTACCATAATTGTTTTTACAGCTTTGCTAATCAATTAAATTCTAGTTCCTTATTGGTCTAAAAATTGAGGGCTTAAAACCACAATGAGATAGATACCACCTTATACTCACTAGGATGGCGAGAATCAGCAAGTCAGATAATAACAAGTGTTGCTGAAGGTGTGGAGAAATTGGAACTCTCCTACGCTGCTGGTGGGTATGTAAAATGGTACAGCCACTTTGGAAAAAGAGACTGAGCATTCCTCAAACATTTAAACATAGAAGTACAATAGGACCCAGTAGTTGGACTCCCAGATACATATACCCGAGAGAAATGAAAACATATGTCTACACAAAAACTTTCATGTGAACGTTTATGGCGCATAACTATATGAAAGTATAAAAGCCAAAACGTAGAAATAACCCAAATGTCTATCAGTGGATGAATGGGTAAACAAAATGTGGTATATCTGTATAATGGAATATTACTCAGTCTTAAAACAGAATGGAGTACTGATTCATCCTACAACATGGATAAACCTTGAAATTTTAAAAACATTATACTAAGTGGAAGAAGCCAAACACAGAGGACCACATACTATGTGGTTCCATTCACATGAAAGTCCACAAAAGGGAAACCTGTCGTGACAGAAGGTAGATTAGTGGTTATTTAGAGCTAGTGGGGGGGGGGCAGTTGCAGTAGAGTGGGGTGGTGATGGCCAAAGGGTGTGGGGTGGGGGAATGTTCTAAAATTGACTCTGGTCATGGTCGCACATATCTGTGAATACATTAAAAGCCTCTAAATTGTATACTTTATATGGATGAATTGTGTGGTATGTGGATTATATCTCAGTAAGGTTTAAAAAGCAACTAAAGACAACCATTCTCTGTGAGTCAGTACTGAGACTGCTGGAGGTGTGTATAGTCCCTGAGAATTTTGACTTCACAGAAATCAAGTTTACTAAACCACTATCCATTGGCAGTCCTGCTGCTGACATCTTTGGAAATGTGGATTTGCAGTTGAGTAACCAATACTCTCTCTTTCTCTAGCAGTTTGAATAGTTTCTTTCTGAGTGTTAGAAAACAACTGCCCCTCCATCTTAGGTATAAGTTTGTGACAGATTTCTTCCACGAAGAGCTTTTTACTTTAATTTTGAATTTCTTAAAGATTTCTAATATTTACTGCTTAGTAAAGCATATTGGAATATTCAGGAAAAGATTCTAGGTCTGATTTTTTCCTCCCTTGAATGCATATATATGCGCATTCCCAAGTGAGACTCATGTGGCACTTTTTCTGTTAGTATCTGTAACTTTGAGACATATAGTTTACCCCAGTGGCTTGGTATTTTCACTTCCTGGTGACTTTGAGATTCCATTACATTATTCCTATTTTTTAAAATGTTAAAATAACTATACGTTTGAAGAACTCTATTGTTGGTAGTTTCATAAATGTGGAAGATTATGTCCCTGTTATGTATATAAAAAATAACATACAGAATAGTAAAATGGAGAATCAGTTACTCATAATTCATTCATAAAGAGAGAAAAATTGGGTTTTTTTGTGAGTATACATCCTGCTACACTTTTATGTAAACGTAATCATATTGCATATGTTTTTCATCTGCTTTTTTAGGTATTTGTAGGCATTTTTCCAGGTTGGTGCATCTTCATATACAGTGAATTTACCCATTAAAAATTAACTTTCTTTTTCTACCTGCTTAAGTTTTTCTTGTGTTTTGTTATACTAAATACTGCTTAAAAGGATGTGTTTTCTAAATACATGTCAGTCTGCGTCAGAATGTTACAGTTTTATCTTTGTCAAGTTGATAGGCCAGAATGGAATTTATTTTTAATTTAGTGCATTTTTGTTATATCTTTTAAAATTATTGATAAAGTTAGATACTTTTATATTTTTTCTTATATTGGGCCACTTTTTTGCATTAGCCTTTGCCCATTTTTCTATTAGAATGTTAATCTTTTGTATTGATGTTATTATGTTACATATGTTTTCTCAGAAGTTGTCATTTGTCTTTAAATTTTACATATCTCTTGGTTGAATTACAGAAATAGAAAATTTTAATGTGGTGAGCTTGTCAATTGTTAACTTTGAGGTTTCTGACTGTTGTCATATCTTGAAAGATCTTTCTCATGCCAAGATTAGAAATAGTTGCAGAATTTTATTTTAGTACCTAAATTGAGGCTTTTGTTTTTTACATTTTGTTTTTTTAATCCTACTGTAATCAGTATTGGTATATTATCAAAAGAGAGAGTATAACTTTTCTCCCCACAAATGGTTAACCCGTTAAAAATTTTATTTTTAATTATCTGTTCATTCAAATTGTTTAGAATTGATACCCTTATACTAAATTCTTGGATTTGGGAATATTTCTGGACTTTGTTGTATTATTTT
>PVID01010913.1:0-56106 GCA_004025025.1 Tapirus terrestris
AACCCTAACCCGAACCCTAACCCAAACCCTAACCCTAACCCTAACCCGAACCCGAACCCGGTCCACGCGGCCGGGGGGAGGGGGCAGGAGTGAACACGGGGCGTCGGCTTTGCTGAGTCCTCCAGGACCACGGACAGCCGGAGCCCCAGGAGTCGCAGGTAGTGCAGCTGCAGGTGGGAAGGCCCGAGGGCAGGAGGGGACACATCCCTGAGCACAAAGGGGACAGGGTCTCCGGCTCCAGGGTAAACCCCATGAGCGATCTTTCAGACCCCAGCACGGGGATCTCAGAGGCTCCACCGCAGAGCTCACGGGAGCTGCCCTCCCCACCCCGGACTTGGGGCACAGCCTGCACTTAGGCTTTGGGGGCTGCAGGCCAGGACCCGGGCCCCTCTGGCCACGCTGTCAGCCACATCTGAATTTCTGCCCAGGCACGACCATGTGGGGGCCCATGTCAGGGGCCTTCAGCAGAGGCCCCCTCGCTGTGGGGAGGGGAGAATCATGGAGACGCTGGAGCCAGGACCCCCCCACTCCCAGACCTCCAGGCTGCAGGGTCCAGACGGCAGCAGGGGCCTCCTGCTCAGGGTCCTCCACAGGAGAGGACCCCACGTGACCCTCGACCTCAGCGCTGGGCCCTGCGGATGGTGGGGGGAGCCGCCGGTCCCTCCTTTACCCTCTGCCTGACCCGGGTGGGCTGAGCCGACGAGGGAGGGCCCTCTATGCTGGGGGGACACGGTCAGAACAGAGGCACTGACCATGCTTGTCAAGCAAACGGTATTTTACTAAAAATCCACATATACATCACAATTTACAGAAACAGCTTCCATCCGGATCTCTCAGTCACTCCCCAACCCAAGCAAACAAAGGGCACTGAGGGAGCTGAGGACAGGGTCCCCTCCACAGCCTGGGCTGCCCCGGGCACCCCGACCCCTAGTCCCGTGCACAGGAGGTGGGGTCGGTGGAACCCGCTCGTGCCAGCCCAGGGCACCTGGAGCCCGTCCAGAGCCCCCGTCGCCACCCCCGGTGAGGGCTCCGCCGGGACCACGGCCACACTGACCCCCAGCCTGAGCCCAGCTGGACGCACTGATGGGCCCTGCCTGGGCGGCCCCCAGCCTCAGGAGGAGGAGACGGGGAAGCCGTAGTGGTTGTGCTCGGCGTCGCCCAGGGTCAGCGTCAGAGACAGGCTGGGCTTCCGTTCCAGCTCCTCCTCCTCCGGGCAGCGCTGCGGGGGCCGGACTTTGAAGAAGTCGGACACATAGCGAACCTGGGAGAGGAGAAGTGAGCAGAGCTGACTGGGCGGGGGGAGGACCGGTACCCTGGGGGGGCAGGGCAGTGCTGGCACCCAGGGCGGGGTATGTGGTGGGGGCAGAGGAGAGCAGACCCTGGGGTGGGGGAGGACGGGGGAGGGAGGACCGAGAGCTCACGGTGAGGCCGGCCACCAGCGCCCCCTGCAGCAGGCCGACGAGGACGTCACTCCAGTGGTGTTTGTGGTCGGACACGCGGGTGTAGCCCACGTAGAGGGCGAAAGCCACCAGGAAGAACTGCACCGTGGGCCGGAGCAGGCGTGCCCACTTCCAGCAGAGCCGGGCCTGCACGTAGAGCTGGGGGCCGGGGCGCGGCCGTCAGCCCGGAGCCCGCCGGGCTCGCCCCACACCGAAAGCATGGGTGGGAGCACTGAGCCAGGAGCGCGGAACCTCCAGCTTCCACGAACAAACTGGTTAGCCCCCCATCACCACCTCCATCCACCCATTTGACAGACGGAGAAACTGAGGCCCAGGGAAGGTGAGTGACTCGGCCACGGCTCCACAACAAGCCAGTCAGAGAAACAGACTCACCGCCAAGAACATCATGCAGTACATCCCAAAGGACGAGTGTCCAGAGTAGAAAGACAACCTAGGGAGGAGAGGGGGCAGGCGTCAGGGTGGCCGTGCAGGGGCAGCCCGAGGGCCACACTCGGCCAGGCAGCTCACTCAGCCTCTCTGCCTTCAAATCCCTGTGCCCTCCCACCACGTCCACAGTCTGGGACCCAGCACCACGGAGGATTGTACGTGGAAACGTGGCCGCTGTCAGACACCATCAGTCACTCCCTTTTCGCTTCCCGACAGCAGAAGAGAGAGTCTTGGACTGGGGCTGACGGCCTCGAACACCTATAAGACGCTGCAGGCCCTGAACTCGGAGCCCGGGCGGACACTCGTCCCACGAGAGTTCACGCCAGTGCTGTCTTCACTGTTTCTTTTCAGGATTACTTTCCGTCTGTGGTAACCGATGCAAGTTGCACGTTTTCTTTTTACATACGTTGAAGTTTTTGCAAAGGACATCGGCGGAGAGAGGAAACAGCAGAGTAGGGAACTCCAAGGGCCCGTCCTCCATAAAAGCAAGGAGAAAACTGGCAAAAACAGTCAGAATCAGACCGGCGGTGGTGACGGACCAGAGAGAGAACAGACATCACTCGCAAAGAACTGTGACTGTCTGCTGGGACCCAGCGATGGCTCCCTGAGCACCAGCTGCTCTCTATCTCGTCCTCCCAGGGCCGAGGGGGTGCCCCGGGGGCTTCAATCTGAAACATCACAGCAATGTCACTGCCGCCCGGGGAGGCAGGCACTCATGGAATGGCTCAGGAGGAAAGGCTGGGAATGGGTGCTCTGGGGAACAAGGGCTTGGAATCGAGAGGCCAGGGCAGGTGCCCACTGAGGAGGGCCAGGGGACCCCCAAGCGCTGCCCCGGCTGACCCTCAGGCCCGCAGACAGGAAGCGAATGCTAAGGCCCCGGCTGCGGGGAAGGCAGGCCCCACACGGCTCGCGGAGCCGTGGACAACCCTGGGACGTCCCTCCCCTGGTTCCAGGGGTTGAAGGAAATCTGTCCGGTCAGTAGCTGGTCACTCCGCCAACAGAGCAGAACCTCACAGCCACACACGACGAACACAGACGTCCCAAAGTCAGTTCAGGAAAGTCACTAAACCACACCACCAGCAACGGCCACTCCTGGGGAGGAGAGCCCGGGTCCCAGAGTGGCTACATCACGATACTCAACAGGCCCCGTTTCCAACAAAAAAACTGCAGCGCCTGCACTTTGGAGGGAGAAACGCCGCTCTGACGTCGGGACGAAGATCACCAACGGAAGGAGGACGTCCTGGAGCGTCATCGACAATGAGTAAGACCTTGAAAGGGATGTCATTCTCGAAGCTTCTCCATTTCCCTGGCACCGCAGGTCAGGAGGGCATCCTGCAAGAGGAGCCGAGGCATCCACTTCTGGCCGCTCCTGCAGACGCTGGCAGTGTGTGTGGGTTAACACGCTCCGAGGACCTGCGTTCTCACCGTGCCAGGTCAGAGGGCTTCTGTCTGGAGCCTGCAACGCTGCCCCCAGGCAGGACTGCTATTCTGTCCCTGAGAGCCCTGGCGCCTGGCCCTGACGCGGCCTCCTGACGGACGGACGTCCCTTCAGGCACCCGTTTCCAGAACAGGAAGGTTTGCGCCACAGTCAGCTCATCCAGTGTTTCCAGAGATTCCTCAGCTGCCTTCGCGTCAGCACTCACTTTCACGTTATGCAGTAACGATTCTTGAATCATCTAAACCGATGGGGCTGGCAGTCCACACTGTAGTCGGGCCCAGCCTCTTCTGTCACCATCGCAAACTTGCTCCGGCCGTGGCGGTCACGGTGCTGGCGGGATAGGCTCCCGTGCCTGCTCTTCAACCCAGGTCATTAGAAGTTTCTCCGTATCCGATAGAGGCCCTTCTCGAAGTCTCGTTAGTCTCGCTGCTTCCGATGATGCAGACCCTTGAACCGCTCCCGTCACTTTGTTCTTCGAGATCGCAGCTGCGGCGGGACGGGACGCGCCTGACTGGCGAGCAGTAACCGTCACTGATTTTCCACCTTCGTAGTCACCTTTATGTTTGTTTCCAGGTCAGTCACCCGACGTGGCCTCTTACAAGCAACAGGAGCAGCGGGTTGTGTACACCAAGGGGCCACAGTGAACTAAACAGCCTGAGAGTCACTCAGACACGAGAGGGAACAGTGCCATCGACAGCGCAGCAAACGCGAGATGTGCGCGGCTGCCGTCGGCGGGACACGGCGCGCGGTCGGGGAGCGAGCTTTCTTAGCAGGAGTACTCTCGGAAATACCGTAAGTACGTGAGCCGGCCACACTGTGGTTCCCTGTCCCTAAGTGTACGCGCTGAACTCCTCTGCCACTGGGGCACTAGGCCTGTTTACACCAGCATCTCCACACACACGTGTGACGCGTCGTGCGACATCACCGGGCGACGAGAATGTTGCAGCTCCATCATAATCTGATGGGGCCACTGTCATACCCGAGGTCTGTCACTGACTGAACCGTCGTTACCAGGCGCATGACCAGTGAGCAAGGGGTCAAGCCGTCAACAAGGTATAACAATTGTGAAGACATACGCGCCTGCCAACAGGGCCCCAAAACACAGAAGACAGAAGCCACAAGTGGGTGAACTGCAGGTCTTAAATACGACAGATACGAAAAGCCACACAGCGTGTGACGCCATTGATGTGACATGTCCAGAACAGGCATGTCTACAGACAGAACGTGGGTCAGCGATTGCCAAGGGCTGGGGAAGGGGGGGACGGCGAATGGACACGGGGTTTCCTTTCCATGTGATTAAAATATTCTGGAATAAGATAGTGGGGATGGCTGCACATCATTGAAAATGCACTAAAAATCCATAATGTACACCAAAATGGTTAGATTTGTGAATTTTATGCTACGTGAATTTTATTTCAATTTTTAAAAAGAAAACTAAGGATGCCAATTAACTGAAAAGTCTATCGGTCAGAGATGCTGAGAGGACAGAGAAGCATGAGGGTGGGGCCTGAAGCTGAGGGGTCACCTCTGGACACTGCCTGTTCTGCTCCCAGCCCCACATGCCTCCCCGTCTGCGGGACCCCAGCCCACAGGCACCTCCCAGCCCCACCTCCCTCCCCTCCCTCCCCGCCTGCAGGACCCCACCCACAGGCACCCCCTGGCCGTGCTGTACCCCCTTCCTCCTTCCTCTTCAATATCCGGTTCCTGAGGGCCTGTCCCCCTCTCCCCCCAGGCTGGGGGTGTCTGTGGCTCAGGCTCCCCCAGCTTCGCCCGGCCTGGAGGCCGTGCCCCAGCACCCACCTGGCCTCGGTGACGTTGGCGGGGCTCCCCCTGCACACCTTCTCCACCTGCACGTAGACCGAGCAGTTGACGCGGCTCCAGTCGGGGTCACACACGGCCAGGAAGTTCGGACGCAGACGGCCGATCATGTACTTGGCCAGGTCCGTCAGCGACTGGCTCACCGCAGCCCCGAACAGGAAGGTCCCCAGCACCTTGTAGATGGCGGCCACGTAGTTGTTGAAGTCAGAGCGGGAATAGAGGCGGGCCGTGTACACCAGGTAGGCCTCCCCGGCCGAGACCTACAGAGGGAGCAGCACCGTGGGGGTCCCCACCGGGCCCTGGCTTGCTGGGCCTCGGTCCTCCCCGCTGGCGGGGGCTTGGGACTCCGGCCTTCCTGAGGCCGCTGGGGACCCAGGAACTCCGAAGGGCCCTCGTCCCACAAACACCACCCAGGGCAGAGCTCGGCCCCGCCCTCGAGCCCCTGCTGCCTTACGAGGATGACGGTGACCGTGATGGTGACGCCGGCCATGAGCCCGTGGGTGATGGTGTCTGGGCGGTAGGGGTACCGGATGGAGTCATCTGCACAGTAGAACCCTCGCTTGTACGGGGCGTTCACGAGCGTCAGGATGGCGAAAGGCAGGGCGGCTGGGGGCGAGAGGAGCCGGTGGCCACGTGGTTCTCCGCCAGCTGCGTGCTCCCACCCGCCGAGCCCGGGGCCACGCAGACCGGCCTCCATCCGGCCCTCGGACACCTATCTCGACCTCCCTCCTGGTTTCCTTGCCTCCATGCCCGCCTGACAGCTAGAAAGAGTTTTTCTCACAGGAAATGGGAGCCCACTGCCCTCATCACAACCCCTTTGTGGTGCCCCTTCATCCTTAGATAAACACCGGCGTCCTCCCCAGGCCCAGCGTCCAAACCCACCCATCTCTCACCCTCTCCCCTCACGCAGTGGCCTCCAGCCTCCTTTCTGGTCCTCGAACAAACCCAGCAAGCACCCACCCCAGGACCTTGGCACATGCCCTTCTCACTGTCGAAAACCTTTGACTGACTTCTCTCTGGTCTGGCTGCCCCACCCCCAGTATCACTCCCTAGAAGGAAATTTCTGTCTTTCTCGGGTGTCATTATGCCACCACTGCGGAACACTCATCTGTGAGCACCAGAGGGGGCCTGTCTGCCCAGGGCTGAGTCCTCTGAGCGGCCTCAGCAGCATCCGTTAAAAGAAAAGAGGCCTCCTGCTCTCAGCATGCCCTTTGTCCCCACAGGGAGGGGACAAGTGTAAAAGGGAGTGGCTCCTCTGGGGCCTGAATTCCGGGGGGCGGGGCAGGGTCAACTCCTGCTCCCAGCTGGCCGGACCCCAGGTCCTGGGACCACCCAGCGACAGCGCCAAGCAGCACCTTCCCATGCAGTCTGGGGAGGCTCAGTGAAGAAGACAGGGCTGCCCCAGAGCTGAGGGTCTGGGGACAAAGGAAAACAAACCACAACTGACCCCAGAAAAGGAAGTGAGGACGTTGACGGGAAACCTGGGGAGGAGTACCAAGCAGAGGGAACAGCCCATGCAGAGGCCTAGAAGTGGGGCCGTGCCTGCAGAGTGGGGGCACTGGAAGAAGGTGGGGTCACATCTGCAGAGCTGGGGCACCGGAAGAAGGGTGGGGTCACACCTGCAGAGCTGGGGCACCGGGAGAAGGTGGGGTCACACCTGCAGAGCTGGGGCACCGGGAGAAGGTGGGGTCACACCTGCAGAGCTGGGGCACCGGGAGAAGGTGGGATCACACCTGCAGAGCTGGGGCACCGGGAGAAGGTGGGATCACACCTGCAGAGTTGGCAGGGGGTACTAGAAGACACTGAGAAATCAAGTCGAACCCCATCCCCCCAGTAGGAGCAGGCGGGGCTGACACAGGGGGCCTGGGCGGTGAGGTCGGCCCACACTGCTGTCCCCCAGGCCCAGCCCTCCCGCGGGAGAGTCAGACACCCCCAGTGGGCCCAGAGCTGGGCTTTCCTGGGGTTCGGGAAGCAGAGCTGGGAGCACTGGAACCCGGCCCCTCCCTCTGCCTGGGACGCTCTGGCTCTGCCGTCCCCATCCCTCACGTCACCCCCAGAGTATTCATCAGGGCCCCCGTCACCATCTAACACTGAACTGTTTATGTACTGAAGCTTCTGGAATGGGAGCCGGGTTGGCCTGGGCCACCAGCAGCAGCCTTCCACCTGAGCTCAGCTCCGCCTCCCCTGCTGTGTGACCTCTCTCGGGCACACCTGGGGATCCTAACAGCACCCGTCCCGGGCCACTCGGGTGGAAGGGCTTCGTGCCCCACACAGCGAGCGCCACACGGCCGTTCCAACAGGCAGCACGGGGCTCAGGAAGCGACGCCCAGGGCTGGCGGACGCCCCGGGGGACTTCTCGCTGCGGCCACCTGGCCCCTCCCAGGGCGCCATCTCCGCAATCCGTCAGCGCTGACCGCTCCGTCCCCCGACGGAGGAGCAGGAACCAGAGGGCGGGGGTGGGGGTCTGGCCCCGAGGCGCCTCCCCCCGCCGGGCAGGATTCCGGGGCCATTGTCCGCACGGCCCGGACCAAACACTCGGCCTTTGTTCCCGGGACCCTGCGGCCGCCCCTCCCCCGGCCCGGCCCCAACCCGCCCGACAGGTCCGGGGCGCGGCGGGGAGGGCTCGAGCTCCCCCGCCGCCCCGCGCCCCGGGGGGGTCCGGAGAGGGTCGGGGGGCCCGGGGGGCCCCGGTGCTCGCGGCCGCGCCCCGTGAGGCCCCGCCCGGCCGGAGGGGGCGGCGGCGACTTCCTGCTCTTGGCCGGACGCTGCCCCCGCGCGGCGCCCCGTGACCCCCGAGCCGGGCGGGGACACAGGGCCGGGGCGCGGGGACCCCCCAGGCCCCCCGGACCCCGCGGACCCCGGCGGCCGGAGGGCCCGCGCTCTTACCGACCAGCACGCACAGCACGTCGAGCAGCACGAGGACCCACCTCCGCCTCATGCCGCGCCCGCGCCCCGCGCCCCCCGGCGCCGGCCCAGCGCGCCGTCCGTCCCGGCGCGGCCGCGGGTCACGTGGCGGCGGGGGGGAGGAGCGGACTCCGCCCGCCCCGCCCCCGCGTCCACACCCGCCCCGGGCGGCGGCGCAGGGTCACTGAGGGGCGGGGGAGGGGGCGTCGGCGCCCAGCGGCCCCCGCCGGAGGCTGCGTCCCGGGTCGCACGGCCCGGCCCCCACGGGCTGGGCCGGCTGTGGGGGGACGAACGAGGGAGCGAGCGGGTGGGCGCGCAGGACGGGCCCCTCTGAGCGGCGGCTTCCCCCGCGCCCGTGACCACCGCCGAGGGCCGGAGGCGCGTCAGCGGCCGCGCGCCAGGGCTCCATCGCGGGGGTTCCTCCCCCGGACGGGGAAGGTCCCCGCGGCCCCGGCCGCTCGGATCACGGGCCTCAGCACCCCGGGCTGTGGCGCCACCTGCCGTCCCCACTTGACGGGGCGCAGACAGGTGCCCCGAGGCGGGAACTCGCTGGGAAGGCTCTGCGCCCTGCACCCCCGGGTCCCCGGGGCCCTGAGCAGGGAGGCGCCCGAGGGTCAAGGGCACCCGCGCCGGGGAAGCTGCGGTCCGAGGGCCCGTCACAGGCGCTCTCGGTGTCCGCACGGCCACACTGCGTCCTTGGGGCCGCAACCATCTGAGAGGCCTCGGGGAGTGTCCCCACGTCCTGGAGAGCCCCGCCTTGACCTGGCGGACGCGTGACACGTGACAGGCTCCGTCGCGCGCTCAAGGTCACAGCGGGAAGAGGCGGGGCTGGGACTCGAAGCCGGGGTTCACCACCCCGCCCCAACCCCCAGATGGAGGGCGTTCTCGGCCCTTTGAGAGAGGGAGAGGGCCGGGTGCAGGGCGGCGCAGCCCCGGGCGCAGGGTCGAGCAGCTGGGACCGGGACCCGAGGCCGGACAGGCGCCTGCTGGGGGAGGGGTCCCGGGAGGGCACAGGTGTGCCCCCAGGCGGGGTCAGCGCCCTCGGCCGACGGCGGGTTGGGGGTCTCTGGCCACGTGCCGGCCGGCAGACTCCCCCCGGCGCCCCCACACCCGAAGATAGCCCCCCCCCCGAACTTGACAGGTCCCGGACGGAAACTTCTGGACTTTCCGTGTGCGCTGCGGCGCAAGGCCGGTGTGGGAGGCGCTCCCGGGCACCCCTCCCAGCCGCACACCCGGGGGCGGGTGGCTCGGCCTCAAGGTTCCCCCCCGCCCCCACCGGGGGGAGGCTCGGATTTCCTCCCCGAGGGTTTCCCTTGAGTCCGGGCGCGGGCGGGGCCAGTGTCACTCGTTCCTTCCTCGAGGCCACGAGACCACGAGACCACGAGACCGAGCGGGTCGTGAGACCTGACACCGCGGAGAGCGCCGCGGGGCTCGCGGTGACGTCACGATTGCGCTTGTCACTGGAACCTCGTGGGGGCGGCCGGAGCCCCTCCCGCTGACCTCCGTCTCACCCTGTCCTTAAAATACCTGGACAGGGTGGGGATTAACACCGGGGAGCAGTGAGGGCGGGGATTAGGGCTGGGATTGGGGTGGGGATTGGGGTCAGGGCGCGGCACCTCCAGGAGCTGCCCGCCTGGAATCTCCTTGAGCCCCTCCCCAGGAGGACCTGGGGCCAGCCGGCGGGTCCGGGGACAGAGCCTGGGCTGGGAGCCAGGCTGGGTGGCTTCTCTGTCACCCACAGATGACAGAGCTGGATGGGGACTATGGAACAGAGCCCCTAACTGGGTACCTGACCTCTCCCGCGTCTCTTAGAGATCAGGCCACCCTTTGGTGCCCGGTGGTCAGTCCACTCCCCCCAGGCAGTGAAACTCAGGGCTGAGGATTGTCAGTTCTTGTCACCTGTGGCCCCAGCTCGTCACCTGATGGGCTCCAGGTCTGTTTCCAGACGCAGTGACGTGAACACTGCAGGAAGGGATCTGGCACACCGTGGTGCCACCCAAGAGCAGCCAGGCCCCCGCCTTGTTCTGGGGACATATCCCGCCTCGTTCTCTACTTCCCTGGGGGCGTCTCCCAGACGTGGGGCTCAGCCCGCTGAGAGCCCTGGAGTCCAGCCTGCACCTGGCAGCTGTGACAGGCGTCTGGGTGGGGAACTGGGTGAACAGTGCCTCAGTCTCCCCCCCTGCACCAGGGCACAGGACACTGCCCGCCACAGCTGCGGTGAAGGGCCTGACCGGACCGAACTCGGGAGGCCGCACCCCTGGAGCATTAACTGAACACAACAGCAGGACAGGTGCCGGGGCCGCCTTCCAGTCAGAATCCAGCCTCAGTGGACTCAGAACCCAGGACCGCGGTCAGCTGCGAGGATTTCACAGTGGGGATGGGGCGACCCTCCCGGGTTCCGCACGAGAGCCAGCGTCCTGCGAACCCTCAGTGCTGATGAACTCGCCACCCCACGCAGACGGCTGCAGTCCCCTCCCGGCCCCACCCCATGCCCAGTCCGTCCCAGTCTGCGTGCAGGAGAGCAGGGATCGGCACACAGTCGGCGCCCAATCAATGCTCATGAACACGGAGGGCACTGTGAGGAACGGAGCCTGCAGTTCCGGGGCGACCCCTGCTCCGGGGGCTCTGTCTGTGCCGGCCCCCAGGAGCAGAGCAAACAGGACCCTCCACGGACAGGAGCCACCTCTGCCCACAGGTGTCTCCACCTGCCCGTCTTGGGACACGGTGGGGGGGCACTAGCCCGTCACACCATCCACACCCTCCCCGATTCACAGCTTCCGTCCCTGCCCCCAGAACCAGGACCCCACCAGGACGTGACGTGCAGACCTGAACCCACCTGCAGAGCCACACACCCCGGGCCTCTGGGACCGGGTTATGGCCAGCGAGGAGAAAGGACACAGGTGGTGAGGGTTGCTGAGTGACCCCCACCGTGCTGCGCCCTGCCCACTGCGGACAGCCCACTGTGCAGGGGATGGGCCCGTCTCCCAGGCGTTCACTGCGGGTCCACTTCTGAGTCTTCCCCGTGTGCGGAGGGTGGGCTGGGCACACGCTGGGCCCATGCGAGTAGGGACATGAGCTCCAGGGGCCCCCAGAGTCCTGCCCCTGACCCACCTCCCCACCCTCCCTGACCCCTCAGGGCAGGTGGCTCGTACTCCAGGGGACTTGGCCAAGCCCCATGCACAACTGGGCGGAGACCAGGGGGAGCTGCCGGCCCCAGCCGGCCTCCAGGTGCGACAGGAGCGGCCTCTGCTGGACGAAGGGCCGGGACGCCATCCAGACATTCAGGGGCCCCTGCACCAGGCCCCCACACCTGGGCGCCCTCCCTACAGCAGACTCGGAACAGGGCTGCCGGACTGAACGGCTCAACGTAGGGGCTCACACTTCACCCCAGATAAGCGACAGGTGCTTTCAGTGCTACGTCCCGAACCCGCAGGAGCCGTCCTCACACGAGTGTCTGCTCTCTGCACTCGGCCGGCTGGCGTCCCCCACACAGTCCACCCCCATCCCCACCCCCGAAGGTGCCAGGCGAGTCCAGTTCAGACCCACCCTGGCTGACCCCGGGCTCCTTCGGGCCTGGAGTGGCTGGAATCAGGCTCCCCCCAGCACCTCGTCTGACTGTCCAGCAGACCTGGCGTCTCCACGTCCTGTCAGCACGTAGGAGGTCACAGACCTCCACTCCCGCTGTGGAAACACTGGGTAGATGGAGACAATAAAAACACCTCACAGCCGCCGAGGAGCCAAGGAGCTGTCCCGGGGCGGGGGGGGGGAGGTGGCTCCCGGCACCAGCCAAGGAGGAGCCCGTCCCTGGCGGGGGCCCGAGTGAAATCCCGGTGCAGCTCCCGCCTGTCGGGTCTGGATACAAAGTGGAGACGCCCGCCGGCGGGAAGGGCTTGATCCGCCACCAAGACACCCAAACAGACGGGAGGCGAGACCGCGAGCAGCAACACTGCACGTCACCTCGGCCGCCGAGAAGTCCTTCCCCGGGGTCATTCCACGCAGCGTCCAGTGTTACGGTCAAAGCCCCGGACACCACCAGCAACGAGAGAAACTTATCAGGCGGCACACGACTCCCAGGTCAGCACAGTCCCTTCCTGACCCCAGTCACCCGACAGCACCCGACGTGCCACCACATCCACCTCCCTACAGCACAACGCCACCCCCACCGAGAAATCTCCGTTCCCTGGCTGAGCCCAGAGGTCTTCCGCCGCCCGGGACTCATCGCCCACCCACCCCCTAGACCCAGCTGCCCCTCCTTCCTGCGCCAGTGCGCTAGGCCCAGGACGCCGTCCCTCCCTGGAGGCCCGTCCCACCACCGTGCTGGGCGGACGAGCAGGCCGCCCCGTCAGCAAACCCCTCCTGCCCGGCGGTGACTCGTTCAGTGATGGACACGAGACGGAGAACCAAGCCGACCCGAGGACTCTCCTGGGAACCCCTGGGAGAGACGTGTGCTTTCTGCGGGGACCACAGACTGAAGGCCAAGGGCCTGGAGCTTGTGGTGGCTCTCTTGGCCACCAGGACGGGAAGTCACCCAAGAACAAAAGGACAAGGAAGCAGAAATGAGAAGCCGCAAAATGTCGTCACCGTGGCGATACCTGACTCCCAAATTCTGCTCCCGAAGCCACCGGCACCTGGACCATCCCAGAGCGGAACCCCCATCACCCCACCGAGAGGGGCCTCCGTTCTCAAGATCGAGGAAGACGGACACCGACTCCAACGCAGCAGCCGCAGGAGGCCAGCTGAGCGGCCAGGGTCACGGGACGCCCAGCGGGGCACGTGGACCATCCGAGCCAACACCATGTGAAGACTCATGTGGAACTGCGGGCCAGACGGGAGAAGGTGTGACCCACGATCAAGAGAAAACAGTCAACAGAAGTAGGTGCAGAAACGACCCAGACACCGTTACAAAGAGGTTGAAGAACGTAGAGGAAAAGGTGTAAAAATGGAGAATTACAGCAAAGAAATGGAAAAAATGACATGCAAATACTGGACCCACGACACCAGGACGTGAGCTCAAGACTCGGGGGCTCCGCGGCGGTCTGGAACCTCCAGGACGGGTCCAGGGACCTTCAACTCACACAGGGAAGGGATGCAGCACACGGTCCGCGGAACAGAATCCCGGACCCACGGGGAGAGAGAGAAACCACGGCCGAGTCAGCCCAAATGGCCAAAGAACCGGCCAGGAAGCTCCGGCAGAGAACCATGCCCTGGCCCGGCCGCAGGGGACATCGTCAAGAACACGGACCTGTTTAGGGAACGTGTTTAGGGCAGGAAGGACAAACTTCTCACCAGAACAGGAACCCGGGGTCAATGGAACAAATTCAAAATGCCGAAGAGCAAGTCGCCCAGAATCCAACACTAACAAGTGCTTGAAATCGGGGAGGACGCGGGCACCTCTCAGAACGGGGACCCGGCGCGCACGCCGGAGGACACGCGCAGACCCCGAGGCGGCCCCGCAGACTGAGACGGCCACACCACCCCCACGAGGACCCGCAGAAGGAGCGAGCACTGGGAGGGCAGACCCCATCTTCAAACAAGCCCCCGCTGACCCGCCTCGCCCCCGCGGCGGGAACGCTCCAGGGTGCAGCCACGCGGGGTCAGCCTGGCGGTCTCCCACAGAAGTAGACACGGTCACCACACGATTCTGCCCCCGGAAACGTGTCCACACACACACACACCCGCACACGATGTTTAGAGCAGCTCTACCCCCGACCACGCAAACTGGAAGCGGCCAAGACGCCCGTGGGTGGGTGCGTGGACACACGGACCATGGTCCATCCAGACGATGGGACCAAGAGGACACGGGCCTTCGAGCCACGAACGGACACGGCGGAGCCTGAAGCGCACGTGAGGGCGTGGAGGCCGCACGCCATGCGCACGCAGCAGAGGGCGTCCTGATCACACCGCACGAGGCCGCGAGACAATCTCAGCAGCAGTCAGAGCGGAAAGACAAGGACAGGGACGGCAGAGCCACCTCTGAGGGACTGGAGGAGACGGGAACGGACTAGAACCTCCACTCCACGTCGCTCCCAAGCCCCTCTCACCCCAGCCCCACGACCAGCTCTGCAAGCACGGAACCCCGGACCCGGGGGCGACCTGCCTCTCGCAGAGCTGGACACGACGGCCCCTGGCGCATCCTCCCTCTCTGCCTCCATCCCCCGGTCCTGGCTGTCCCCTCCCAGCCGTGTCCCCGGCCCCCGCCAACCTGTCTGCAGTCACCACAGGGAGCCGTGAACACTGCCACCTCCTGACGGACCCCTGCCCACCCTCCAGGGGCTTTATATCCCAAAGCAAATCCCCCGTCCCGCCCGCTCGGCCTCCCCTGGGACGTGGGGCCCCTTCCCTGCTTGACCTCTGTGACCTCCGCCCGACCCACGCCGGCTCTCGCTGGAGCGGGCCCACTCCCTCCAGGTTCCAGCTTCAATGTCACCTTTTAACTCCAGCCCCACACTGTCACCCTGATATGGACCGTGGCCCCCACAACCCCGCGCCGTCTCCAGCACGACAGCCCCGACCTTGAACGCGGCCGGCGCAGGCTCCCCGGCAGCCACGCGCCACCCGCCCGCCCAGTCCACCAGGAGGCTCCCTTGGGCTTCAAATCAAGTTTAATAAATAAAACCGCGAGGGCCCAAGGCAGCTGTCACATCACAGTGTGGTCCTTGTGGGGCGAGAGGGAGGCCGAGTGCGACTCCTGGAGCAGGGGCTAGCGCAGTGCCCTGGTGACACCCGGGGCTGGGAGCGCCACCTGCCCCCGGGGGACCCCACTCCAATTTGTAAACAGAAACATAAATAAACGAGGGAGGCGGGAAGAGAAGAACCAGGACCCCACACCATCTTGCTGGGGAGCGTCAACAGAAACCCGACCTTCGGGGTCGGGGAACAGGCTGGAGCCCGGCCCCTCAGGGTTGCAGGTGACAGGGCCTTGGTACCAAGAGGGCTGTGAGTCACCGCTCCCCCAAACCCAGGCCCGAGGCTGCTGGGACCCCGGGGGGAGCGAGGGCGTAAAGTGCGTCTTTTCCTGAAGTGGAGAGAGCGGGCAGGCGGGCGGGCCGACGTCGAGGTATATGGCTCTGTGCCCCACGGGTTTGGCACCGAGTAGCAGCTGCCCACTGACCCCTGGGCTGGGGCAGCCCGCGGCCCAGCCAGGGGTGGGGAGACGGGGCCACGCAGAGAGCCGGGTGCCCCGGGCGGAGGCTGCTGGTGGGGGCGACGTCCGGCCCCGTCCCCCCGTCTCCCCAGCGGGCAGAGACTCCTTCCTCGCCTCTGCTGGCTGGACGGGGCCGGGCCCTCCGACCCAGCTGCCCGACGGGTCCCACGGTGGGGGCAGCAGCCCGGTCCCACGGTGTGAGATGCTGAGGGTGCCGTCTGTGTGGGGACGGACGGGGCCAGCGGCCCGGCCCCCGCTCACCCCAGCCCTTGACGAGTTCTGAGCAGAGGCGGCGGCACCTGCGGCCCACGAGGAGGGGAAAGGTTGGGAAGACGGACAGAGGCAGGCCCCGCCGTGGCCCCAAGTCCAGTCCAGGCCACACACACCCGCCTGCGGCCGGGGATCAACAGGTCATCACGTTACAGCTGCGGGGGGAGAGACCAAGAGAGGCCAAGGGTCAGTGCAGGCCCACAGACCGCAAGGCCCTGGGCCCAAGTGGCTCCCGCCCGCTGCCCTGCAGACTGTGCTCCCACGTGTGCTGACGCTTCCCAAGGCAGCCGTCCTGGGCGCCTGGGGGGGACCGGTGGCTGGGGGTGGGGAGCCTGGCACTGGCCCACTGGTACCTTTTTGGATTTTGAACGATATGAATGTATTACCTAGTCAAAAAAATAAATAAGCCAAATTAAGAACAGAGAACAAAACTACACACACACAGCCTGCTCCGTGTGCCAAGCCATCCTAGGGCCCTGGGGACCCTCCCGCTGTCCTTACTCCACCCGAGGCCGGGCTGGGGACCCAGGGCAGGGGCTGCACTCACTGTGACAGGGGTTCCGAGTGCAGCCCGGGGGCCGGGCACGCTGGGTGGGCAGCCAGGAAGGGATTCACATCCCCGATGCCGATGAGTCCAAACTCGGCGACTGACAAGGCCACTTGCGCGGGGGCCGCGGCCTCCTCAGGCTCTCCGTTCACATCCGCGTGGCTGGAGACGAGGGGCAGGTCCCCGGGGAGGGCCCCGGGCAGGGCCAAGTCTATGGCCAGTCTTGGGCTGGCATCAGGCTCTGGAGTGGCTGCGGCTGGCGGGTAGAAGGCCGGCTCGGCCAGGCCGGGGGGCCGCCGGGGCAGGGGCACCTCCAGGGGCGCGTCCAGCGGCTGGAATGCACAGGGCTCCGGTTCGGAGGACGGGAGGCTGTCGGAGCCTTCCTCAGGCTCGGCGAGACTGCCGGCTGTGCCATCCACGCTCAGCGGCCCTGCGGGGGAGGACACGGCTGAGGCCGGGCCCCAGCGCCCGTGCCCGCCCACCCGGGTCCAGAGCACCCCCGTGAGGTGCGCTCGTGGAAAATCACACCTGTGCTGCGGCTGTGACCCGGCGGGACCCCGCCCGATCCCCGTCAGGGCAGCAAAGCCTGCGGGCCTCCCCCAGTGTTCCCACCCAGACACGTGACACGTGCGGACACACAGGCTCCAGTCGCGTGGACACGGCCCTGAGCGGACAACCCTGCCGGGAAGGCTCTGACTCCCATTTTCCAGACGGAACAGAACACGGCAGGTTCACAAGAATGACATGTGCACAACTGCACTGAGCAGCGGGTCCCGTGGGGTCCGCGGGGCTCCCGTCCCCAGGCGCATGACAGGTGCATTCAGCACTGGGGGACATGGACGCGGTTCTGGGTGAACCACGGGACTATCAGATTCTGGACCCGGGGACACTGAATCCAGAGCCCAGCTGGTCCCCTCTGTGGTCACCTCAGACACTGAGTCACGCCCCAGGCCTTGTGCTGCTCCGCGGGCCCGGGACACTGGGGACAGCTCGTACACCTGCCTGATCCTCCGTATGGCGGCTGGGACGTAACACCCGTCCGGCCCGGAGGGGAGCCCCCACTTTGGACTGCAGGACCCACATGGTTCCCCTCCACACACAGCCAGCGAGCCGTGACACCTCACGTGACACCCCGTGGGCAGGAGTGGCACCAGCTCCCAGACGCCCCTCCTCGGCGTCCACCAGCCCAGATCGGCATGCCCGTGAGGAGGGGCTCCCCAGGGCAGGGGCCCGCCCCATGCTCTCACCGGTGGGCATCTGTGCCAGGGGGTCCTGCTCGGGGCCCAGGCCGTCGGCGGCAGGGGGCAGGGGCGGCGAGGAGTGGGGGCGGCCAGGGCCATCAGGGTCACTGCCATCCAGGTCCTGCTCTGCATCCCTGCGGGCAGAGGGCACCGTGAGGGGCTGCGGGCCCGGCCGCCTCGGCCGGCGGGAGGCGCCTCCCCAGGACCCCGCCCGCCCCGCCCGGTGCCTGCCGGCTGCTGCACGCACGTGGGGCCCGACGGGCCGTACTTCCTGCGGCCCAGCCGCGTCTGCTGGGAGAAGTAGTCGTAGCGCTCCGACTTCTTCCACAGGTAGTAGTACTCCACACACTCGCCCACGGACCGCGTGCGCACCTGCAGGGCAGCGCCAGGGTCACCTCGGCCCCCAGGCCCCACGGTCCCCACCTGCCAGCTCCCTCCCCCGAGGACAGCAGGGATGGGTCACGGCACCCACCGCTCTCGACAAAGGCAGCCCCCGCCCGCGGCCCCCGGGCCCTCTGCACCCAGCTCCACCCTGGGGTGCAGGCCGCCCCCACCTCCGGGGCTCGGCCCTCGCCCTGCGCGTGATGGCGCCCCGTCCCAGAGAGCCCACCAGCTGGTGCGCGGGAGCCCACACTCCGCCACTCTGGGTCCTCACATCCAGTGTCCACCCCTCTCGCCCCTGCTCCTCACAGGCCCGGAACAGGGGGGGCAACCCCTGGGGCAGATACCGGGGCAGGGAGCCGCACATCACCTGGCAAAACCTCTTGGGGCATCTTCCCACACTGGAGGGCCACCCCACAGCAACCCCAAGCTGGCGACTGGGTGAGGACCCCACCCCGTTCACCAGAATGAGGGACCCGGGGGCGGTCTGGGGACCAGGGCACACGTGGACAGTCCAGTCTTCTCAGTGAGAACCCTCATGCCTCAACCCTGCCTGGAAGGAAGAGACGCAGTGCCCTGGGCCAGCCTCACGGCACGAGAGAAACAGCACGTGGTGGGGGAGGCCCACCCAGAAGCGGGGTGGGGGCCCGTGGTGGACGACTCGCGCAGGAAACACGCGGCGAGCTGGCGCCACTGCGCTCAGGCAGCGGCCTCGCCGCGGTGAGAACACGGAGCAGCGTGCTGCGTCAAGCTGTGAGGCGTTGGTCTGGCAGGACGATCAGGTGCCGCCTCGCACGGCGGTGGGCGCCGTCCCCGGGCCGACACCTGCCCCACGCACGCCTCGCGCTGCAGCCTCCAAGGGGGCGCACTGAGCCCCAAACGGGCCCGGTTTCAGCCAAGCCCTGCTCCTCCACCACTGACCCACGAGCACGGGCACCGTGTCCCGAAGGGCAGAGACCGGGACAGGCGAGGAGGGGAGCCCCAGTGGGACAGAGAGAGGGAAACCGGGATCTGAGACACAGCCCTGGGAGCGCGTGCACACAGACATCTGGGGCCACAGGCCAGAGGCACCAGGGCTCTGCCAAGAGGTCAGCCTGGGAGTCACTGTGTGCGAAGCGGTGGACAGGTGACACACGGATGTGCAGAGACCAGGAGTGACCCAGGTTTAGCAGAGGGAACCAAGGTCAAGAGAAGGACGGGGGACTCGGGTCGAGGGAGGACGGGGCACTCAGTCTCAGGACGGGGGACCTGGCACTCTAATGCCCCTCGGGTCAAGAGCATCACCAGGTGTGGCTGAGGGACCTGTGTCCCTGGTTTGAGAACTAGGAGACCCGGGGCGGGTCCACGCAGTGAGCCAGTGGGCTCTGCCCCGAGACGCCAAGGTGTCGCCCAGGACCTCGAGGGTGGTCGTGAAACAGGCCCCGACTACCTAAAGTCGCTCTCAGGCAAACTAGTTCCCGAGAGCAGAGCCTCCCGAGGGGACTGTGGGAGCCGAGCAGCCGTCAGCAGGAGAACTAGAATAGGACGTCGACAGGCCCGGACGAGGCTGAGGCGGGAGCCTGCGTGCGCCCGGCGAGGGGTCCCGACCCCCGCAGCGGGGTGTGGGGTGGAGGGAGGTCGCCTGGCTCCCGAGCCCTCGCGGCCCCGAGTGGCCGGGGGAGGGTGGCGCCCGCACCTTGTTGGCCTGGATCAGGTGGAAGTTCTTGCCGTGCACCCGGAAGCCGTGCTCAAAGTTCCGGCGCTCCTCCTCGCTCCACGCACAGCTCCCATCTGCCGGGGGCGGGGGGTCAGCAGCGCCCGGCACGGGCGGCGGGAGGGGCGGGGGGAGCCGCGGCCGCACGCTCACCTCGGATCACCTTCACGTTGAAGCACAGCCTCCGCAGGGCCTCCTCGACGTTGAAACTGCACTTCACCAGCTCGTACAGCGCCTGCGGGGAAGCCACGTCGGCTCCTCCCACCCGCTCCAGGGGCAGGGGCGACTGCATCACCCCACCACCAGGGCGGAGATATCGGGGGGTCCACGCCACCGCCGGGGTGGCGGGGGACGTTGGGGTGCACACACCACCAGCGGGGCGGGGGGGAGATCAGGGTGTCCGTGCCACCACCAGGGCAGGGTGGGAACATCGGGGTGTCCAGGCCACCAGCGGGGCGGGGGGGGGGATGTCGGGGATGTGCACACCACCGCCGGGGGCAGGACACTTATACCACCATTTCCGCCGTGACAAGAGGCTCTGTCTGAACTCACCGCTACACGACCACATTGGCCCACACTGGGCGGGAGCCTCACGGCAGGTCCCACAGCCCCCTCCACCCCGTGTGGCCTCTCCACTCTCCATGCCCCTCCTGCCCGACCACCCCCACCCCATGCTGCCCCTGCCTGGTCCCTGGAGGCGTCTGAGGCGTCAACCTCTGGCTCAGAGCACTACAGAGCCCAGAGCCCTCCGCCCCCCAGCGTGGCAGCCCCACCTGCTCGCTGTCTTTCACGGTTTCGCCCTCCGGGAGCTGAGAGCCCGCCATCTCGTGCCACCTCCGCTTTACCGCTCGGTACAAGAACTCCTCCACCTCCCCCTCGGGGAGGACGCTGGGGTCCCAGAGCAGCTGGTCTTCGTTCTCATAGACTGTGCAGAAGGAGGCCAGGGTCACACCACAGGCACGCGGTACCCGCCCACGCCCTGAGGAGCACACGCTGCCTCCTCTGCTGTGTCAAAAGCACCCGCCAGGGCGGGCGTCACAGCACCCCCAGAGGACAGAAGCTGATTTGCCGGCCCCAGCTCTCGTGCCCGCCGGGGCCAGCTCTGGGCACCCAGATGGAGGCCCCAAGGTCACCAGGCCCTGCTGCGCGGTGATGTCAAATGTGAGGAACCCCGGAGGTCGGTGGGGCCCTGCCCCAGCCAGGGAGTCAAGGCAGCCTCCTGGAGGCGGCGGCAAGTAGCCGACACTTCTGAGCGTGGCCTCCAGGGAGGGGGCTGTAGGTAACGAGTTCAGGGGGGCGAACCGGCTCGAGTGGGGTGAGCACTGCAGAGCTGAGGCCCGAGGGGCAGCGTGGGAGCCCAGACTCGACAAGGGCAGTGAGACTGGGGCCCCGTGTTCCGCTCAGGCGAGAGCTCACGCTGCCGCCACACCCATCCTAACCGAGGCGTCGCACCAACCACGAAAGAGTGTGCTCCGGGGCAGGGAAGGGACGTGGGCAGATGCACAAGGAAAGCTGAGGAATGCACTTTGGCTGCTGTCAGCTTTTGGGGGGCAGCCTCCAGTTGGGGAGGGACGTGGTGGAAGAGGCCCTGGAAGGCACCAGGGCCAGCACCTCCCACTTACGCAGGAAGTCACAGGGACCCAATACTCAACAAAACAAATGAGACCCGACGTGACGGCCAAAAAGTGGAGCACACTCTGGAGGACGGCCCTGCCGGACTCTCCTGCTGGGCAACCGACGAGCAGCCCACGGCCCCTGGGGTGCTGTGACCACAGCAGCAGTGGCCTCTCCCGGGCCCACAGCCCCTGCGGCCACCTCCCTCCATCTCCACGGTCAACACCAAGTCCCAGCCTAGCCCGATGGTCAGCCCGAGAGGAGAGCAGGCCCTTCTCGAGAGAAAAGCGTCACCTGCGCCCTCAGCACCGTGTCTACCTGTCCTGACGTGAGAGGAGGACCGTGCACGAAAGAAGTGAATCCACAGACAGCTGGGTATCAGGGTGAGCAGACGCGACTTTAAAACAACTACAACTGGGGCTGGCCCAGTGGCGCAGCGGTTAAGTTCATGCGCTCTGCTTCGGCGCCCGGGGTTCGCAGGTTCAGATCCCACGCACTGCCAATTAAGCCATGCTGTGGCAGTGTCCCATATAAAGTAGAGAAAGATGGGCACAGATGTTAGCTCAGGGCTGGTCTTCCTCACCAAAAGAATAAAAACTACAACTATGATTAAAGTGTTAAAGACGACAGGTAGGAGGACAAACGAATGGACAGCTGGAGAATTTCAGCAGAGAACTGAAATCCATACAAAGAATCGCAGGGACACCCTAGGACGGGAGAATCCGATGTGGGGACTTATGAGCCCCCCAGACAGCTTTCACAGCAGCCCGGGGAGAGCAGAAGACAGGACGACCAAAATCAAGGAGTTCAACAACAAGAAAAGGAAACCAAACTGAGACCCAAAGAGGACACAGCTGAGCAGATGCGTGAGAGTCAAGACCCCAGGAAGGTGCATGCGAGCCGGAGAGGAGGCAGACAGAGGACGAGGCCGGGTCAAACTAGGAGACAGGATGGCCAAGAATTCTCCAAAACCAACGAATGACAGCAACCCACAGATCCATGAAATTCGGGATAAATACAAAGAAAACCACACAAAGGCACATCACAGTCAAAATGCTAGAAGAGAAAAGAAAAAAGTGTTATAAGCAAGCAGGGAAAAGTGAACGGTGATTTCCAGGAAACTGTAGACGGACACCTGACATAGGAACGACAGGAAACTGTCCAAGTGTTGAAAGAAAAAGCCTGCGGATCTAGAACTCTACACCCATGAAAACATCCTCCAAAGAATGAACGCAAAATTAAGACTTTTCAGACAGACAAAACCTGGAAGAATTCGTCAGCATCAGACTCGGATAGAAATATTCAACAGGAATTCTTCAGGCTGAAGGACACGACCCTCAACAGAAGCTGTGGAAAAACAGAAAGGACGCGCCGTGGTTACTCTGCACGCTGAAACCGCGACGTGCGTCACGCCCAGGAGCAACCAGGGCAGAGGCAGGAGGGTCAGTAGGTAACAGTGTCACGGTTCTAGAACCAAAGGGGAACAGACTGCACCTAAGGAACACCAGGATAATCACTAAAAAGTAAAACAAATTAAAACCTCGTCACGAGCTCAAAGAGGAAGAACCAACAAAAGACCAATTGATTAATCAAAAGAACACAAGCTACAACAGAGAACGCACAGGAGGCGCAAGAGGTGCAAACAGCAAGCAAGCAGACGTGAACCCAACTGTTTCCAGAATCTCACAAAAGCAAGTCCAAAATGTACCTGGACGAAACACCAATTAGAGGACAAAGACCACCCGAATGGACAGAAAATTAGTCCCAAATACGTGCCACTTAGAGAAAATACACCCAAAGCAGAAAGGCAGAAAGAAAGAAACCACGCGACAGCACAGGGAGCATTTACCAGCAGGCTGGACACGGGCGGTCAGCGGGGCCCAGCCAGGTTCCACGGACTGCAGCTCTGACCACTGTGGAAGTCAACCAGAAACCAGCACCAGAAGGACGACTGGAAAATCCCAACACCCGGAAACTAAACAAGACACTTCCAAACCGCATGGTCAGAGAGGACTCCGCTAAACCAGAGAGCCACAGGTTACAATGACACACAACAGCAGGGAAAGAAAGACGCAAGTGAAGATCGGTTCAATGAAATCAGTAAGCCGGTCAGCTCCTCGTAGAGTGTCACGTCAGTAATAGTAACGAATGAACCCAAACGGGACTGATCGAGAGAAGGAGAGGGGAAAACAAACTACCAGCATCAGGACCCAAAAAGGGGCTGTCACGACAGACCCCACTCATGGCAAGAAGGTGCAAGGAGGGTATCGTGAATTTCCTGCCAATAAAGTTAACAATTTCGGTGAACGTGATAAACTCCCCCAAAATACCACTTACCAAAACAGAAACACAAACTCTCAACAGACCTACATATGCTAAACAAATTGAATTAAAAATCTTCCACCAGGGCCAGCCGGTGGCACAGTGGTTTAGTCCACGCTTGGCAGCCCGGGGTTCCCGAGTTCGGATCCCGGGCGCCTGCCGACGCACTGCCTGTCAGCCACGCCGTGGCGGCGTCCCATATAAAGTAGAGGAAGATGGGCACGGATGTTAGCCCAGGGCCAGTCTTCCTCAGCAAAAAGGGGATGATTGGCAAGAGATGTTAGCTCAGGGCTGGTCTTCCCCACAAAAAAAAAAAAAAAAAAAGAATTCCCAAGTATGCAAATCAGTCATGAATGTAGCAAAGTCACTGTGTATGAGGTCAATTAAAATAATGAACTACATCTCTACTAGCAAGAATCAAGTAGACAATGAAACCTTTAAAGATATCTTTTCTCACAGCACCAAGAGGTGTCACCAAGCACGCATGAGACGGCCACAGTGGACACCCCAAACGTGGCTCCAATGAAAGACGGGAAATGCTTCCACAGCCACGGAAGTCAGTGGATCCCTCCACGGAATGGACGTGTCCGCAGTGCTGACACATCAACTCTCCCTCGGTGCGACTCACATCAAAACCCGGCAGGCCCTTCGGAGGCAGCCGACAAGCTCACTGCAGCACCAACACGGAGCCACGGGAACAGAGCCGAGCTGGGGGACATGCACCACCTGACTCACCTCAAAGCTGGATTGTTGAGACGGCGTGGTAACGACCCCGGGTCACGGACACCTGATCTGACAAAGTGCCACTGCAGTCAGCAGGGGAAGAACGGGCTTCCCAGGACGTGGTCTGGAGCCACGGCACGCCCACACGGAGAAAGACATGAGCCCTGACCCACGCCTCCAACCACACGTTAGAACCAACTCAGGTTAGAGCAGGACCGTCAGCGTAACAGGAACACGGAGAGAACGTCTTCAAGTCCCGCAATGACTCCTTAGAGCACGCAACCCACCACGGCTGAGACAAGCCCAACAACACAGACACAGACGGGGGGGCGGGGGAGGCGTCGGCCACGCACGACCTGTATCCAGACACAAAGGACTCCTCCAGCTCAGCAGAGACGCCCAGTGACAACGGGGAGAAGCCTGAGCAGGCACGGCACCAGGCCCGTCCAGCAGCCAGTCAACAAACGGCTATCAGAGAACGGCAGTCAAACCATAGGGGACACCGCTCCACGCCCACGAAGGGCTAAAGCCGCGAGGACAGGCAGCATCACGTGCTGGCGAGGTCATGGAGCAGCCGGAGCTCTCACGCCGCTGGTGGGATCGCCCAGCAGTGTCTACAGAACTCCACGCACCTGCGTCCCTCCAGGAACCAGTGTGCGTGTCCACTGAGACACACAGGGACGTCCCCAACCACGGCAGGAAGCCACTGTCACTCAACCAACAGGAGAGACAGCCAACGCGGAACCTGCACACAAGGGAACAGACGCAACAGCACACAGGACACACACGCCACGTGACGGGCCCCCTCTCACGGGGGAATGCAGCGGAGAAGGAGCCCCCCATGGGAGCACGGACTGCACAGGCTGGGCCCAAGGGCGCAGCCACACTGTGTGCACCTGTGCCTTTTACTGGGGGAGGGTCCTGTGTGTCGCAGAGTCACAGAGATTCACGTCCACTGTCCCCTGTGACCTTCCTGCCTCCATCCTTTCCCCAAACTGCCCGCCAGGGAGCAAGCACATCCCCCCAGCCCATGTCCCGCCTCTGGCCCCGGGAGGCCTGACTCGCTACTGAGGGTCCCTTACTCCGTCTGTCCCATCCCACCCCAGTCCCAGCTGCTGAACCATCCTGGAGAAGCCCCTTGAGCCAGGAGTGCCAGCCCAGGGCCTTCAGGTGACTTTCCACCCCGCCTCCTTCACCTGTCAATGGGGGCAACAACTCCTGCCTCCAAGGACAAGAGGCCGCAGTACGTTCTAGTGGGACCAACAAACAGACATCGAGCCCAGGACGGAGCACCCTAAAGAACGGGGGACAGAGGACACACATCTCTGGAGGGCGTCAGGAACCAGCCCTGAGCAGGAAAAGGAGCAGCCTGCGGGCTGAGGGGTCGAGCGAGCAGCCAGAGAACAGGAGCAGCAGCCCCAGGCGGGGTGGGGGGCAGGACAGGGCAGCAGGGACCAGCTGCACGGGGTGGCAGGAGCAGAGCACCGAGCTGAGGGACGGTGAGCAGGGAGGGGCATCAACGGGCCCACGGGCAGCGTGGGCGAGTCTCCCGCTTCCTCCCGCCTGGCCTTGGCCTCGGCCCGCTGGGCGCCCTGCAAGCTCAGGGCGGTGCAGGCCGGCACCCGACCTGGCTGGCCCCTGGGATCCCCCCTGAGGATCTGGACACCGGCCCTGGCTCGACGTGCAGCAGGGCCTCCCCAGCTGGAGTGGGGTCTTCATTGCTCCCTCACCCGTCCACTGTCCCCCGGGCCCCACTCACTCTTCTCTCCGTGGCGGGTCAAGTGCAGGCCGCTCAGGTCGGCTTGGAACTGAGGCCCAACCATGATCTCCTGCAAAGGCACAGGCCCCGGCGTCAGCGCCACCCAGGTGCTGTCCGGGCACAGGGTGGGGTGGTCTGTGGACTCTGCCCACAGACGCAGAGTCCCGGGGTCTCGGGGATGAGAGGCAGAGGCCTGGGTGTATGCGTGACGGCGTCTCCCTCCACTTGTCCACCTGTCCAGTGCGGCCAGTCACGTGGCAAGGCGGTTGGGGCCCGAGGACCCAGGTGTCCTGACGCCCGGCCCAGAGGCCCCAGAACAGGACCTCAGGGACACACTGCTGGGCCAGCAGCGGCACGGACTCCAGGTCCCGATACCGGGGCCGAGTCCCAGCCCAGCCCACCTCTCAGGAGCCGCGCGCTCGCCCCTGCCCCAGGAGGGGCGACGTCCACACTGGGGGCGCGTGAGCGCAGAGCCACGCACCTTCTTACACTTGTTGGCGGGAAGAGGGTCCTCCTCGGTGTCGGATGAGCTGGAGGAACCGAGTTCCTTGTCTGCATCAGCCAGGAAGTGGGCTTCGGGAAAGGGGAACCAGTGAGGCACATCTGCGGATCTCCGTCCACCTGACCCCCACGCTGTGCCCTTCCCGAGCAGCAGCACGACCCGGGCCCTGGCCAGATGACTGGTGCGTGATGGACACAGGAGCGGCGGCTCGGGAGGTCTCCCTCGGCTGCGGTCGCTGGGCCCCGGCCCCGAGCCCCCAGCACCTCACACTGCCAGGCCACACGGCCGCAGGGGCAGGCAGAGCCGAGGAGGACGGTCTGAGGACGTCCGGATGTGACGGACTTCCGGCCACGGGAGCCAACACGCTCCCTCCTCGTGTGAACCACAGCCACCCGGTCTCGGCTCCCCAGAGGGGCTGGCGGGACAAGGGCGCCCCAGGGCACCAGACGAGTGGGCACGAGCCCTCTCCCCCTGCAGCCCGGGGCCTCCGTCTGCCACACGAGAGCCCTGCCGGGGGCCCACGGGGCACTTACATCCACCCTGCTCGGGGAAGAGGTCGGAGGCCTCGTGGGAGGTCACTGAGGGGGTCAGGTCATCTGCTGAGGACTGTGTCTCCTCCTCTTCCTCCCCAGAGAGCAAATCTTTCGCTATCTCCTCCTTTAAGGGAAAAGGAAAGAGCAATTGTGCAGTTAGTCTTACTCATCTCAAAAGTACACAAGGGTTGGGGCCGCCCGGTGGCGCAGTGGTTTAGTCCGCTCTTGGCAGCCCGGGGTTCGCGGGTTCGGATCCCGGGCGTAGACCAATGCAGTGCTTGTCAGCCACGCCATGGCGGCTCCCATATAAAGTAGAGGAAGATGGGCACGGGTGTTAGCCCAGGGCCAGTCTTCCTCACAAAAGGAGGAAGATTAGCAACGGACGTGAGCTCAGGGCCGGTCTTCCTCACAGAAAAAAGTACACGAGGGTAACTACGCGGAGGGCGCAGCCGCGATGAGCCTCCAGGGCCGAGGGCTCGGGCAGGGCTGTCCTTCCCGCCCTGCGGACGCAGAGACCGGCCGAGGGCAGGCCAGCCGGGGACTCAGGCCGCACTCAGCCGTGACTCTGGGGTGTGGAGGAAGAGGCCCCGGGGAGCAGCCGAGGCTCACACATCGGACGGCGCTTCCGCCCGCCCCGGCCCCCCAGGGTCTCCCCGGCTCGGGCGACCCCTCACCTTGTCCAGGGTCATGTCCGGGAGGTTGGCTGTGGTGTCGCTGGCCTCGCTCTCCTGCTCCGAGATGGGGTCGGACGCCTCGTAGCCATAGAGGGCGAGCAGCTCGTCGAGAGGCATGTCGCTGCTCTGGGGGGACAGGACCCGTCAGGAGGGGCTGCTCCCTCCTGCCTGAGCCCACCGGCAAGCGCCACCAGCGCTGTCGTCACACTCACAGCCACTCAGCCCAGCCAGACCCCGGCCCCGGGCCCTCCTCCAAGGACCCCCTTACAGGCCCCAGAGGCACAGAGAGGTCAGCCACTGGTCCAAGGTCACCAGCCCTGCAAGGCGGAGCCCGGACCCGCCTCAGTGCACAGCACACCAGCAACGCCTCCCTGCCCGGCCCGTGCGGGTTCACCCCGGGACGGACGCTGGTGTCTGGGAGCCCACGCCCCAGCTGACTCCAGCAGACGGGAGGAAACCTGCCCCGGATCAACGTGAGAGGGGTCCGCTCAGACCCCACGCGCGCTGCTGGGCTCAAAGAGCCCTCCGCACGGAGCAGGGAGGCCGCCTCACCCGAGACGGGGACGCTGCTGACCCTCACTGGCCACCAACAAATGGCCAGGGCAAGCCCGTCACCGTCGGAACGAGGTGGCGGCTCCAGACATGGCAGCCTCTGCCCCAGGGCCACCCGGCCACGCGCCATCCTGACCCCTGACCCCTGACCCCCGTGCTCACTGTCGGCCTCCAGCCTCCTGGACGCTCCCGCCCGTTCCCTCCAACGCCAACACCTGCCCCTCCGCCGCGCCTGCCCACCTCTCCTGGGGGCTTCAAGGCCACAGAGGCCGCCGGCCCGTCCGCTGCCCTCCCCTGCAGACCAGGCTCCCCTGCTCACAGGACGCACGGTGGAGGACACGCGTCATGCCACCAGGCTTCCCAACACGCATCTGGGGGTAACACGGCGGCCGAGACCCCCACGTCCGGGCATGCTGGTGTACTTGAGGCAAGACAACCTCCACGGTGAGGTCACTCCGCCTGTCACTCCCGCTCCCGCTGCACCGGCTCCCGCTGCACTGGCGCCCGCCGACGGGCCCGAATCGGGGCCCAGCGGAGGCAGGAGCACCCGCTCCCGGGGTCCCAGACGCCAGTCCGCTTCCGAACCTGCTGTGTGAACTCACTGATCCTCCAAACCTCCCCGCGTGGGCATCACTTCACCCTCCGAGAGGAAGCGCCCACAGCGAGGGGCTGCCTTCACGAAGCGCACCCACGGCCCCGCCTCCCCGGAGGAGTGGCCGGCCTCGGGCGTGGGCCATGCACTGCTCCTCCCTAAGAAACTACCCTCTGCACTTCCTGCCAAGGCACAAATCCAGCTTTCGGGCAAAACGTCTAATTTTGTAAAATCTGGACCCGAGAGGGCGAGCCTAGTCAACTCCCGACACCCTTCTGGAAAGGCCCCAAGAGACAGCAGGTGTTTCTGCCTTTACCTCGGGCATCACACCCCTTCTCTTTCTTATTCAGTTCTAGAAAGTTCTGTCTGAAGAAAGTCTAGCTCATCAGTAGCTGATGGTGTTTTTGTTGCGTTTGAGAAGTTTTAAATTCGAGTTGAACCTTTTTGCTTTTTCCTTTTTGAAGAGAAGACATTTTTTCTTGGTTTTGAGAACAAACTGGCACCAAGCTAAATAAACGGCCTGTGATTGCTCCTTAGAATTCCCAACACTCCAAGACGTCTGAGGAGATCCCCGTTGACGCTGTGAAGGACCGAATGTGCGTGTCCCCCAGAGCCCATCCGTGGAAGCCCCGCCCGCCACGCGAGTGCATCTGGAGACGAGGCCTTTATGGAAATCAAGTCGAATGAGGACCAAGGATGGGGCCCCGGTCCCACAGCATCAGTGTTCTCACAAGAGGAGACCCGCAGAGCCCGCCCTCTCCTCCAGGTGGGGACATGGCGAGGAGGCAGCCGCCGGGAGCCGGGAAGGTGGCCTCCCCAGAAACAGCCCTGTGGACCCTGCTCTCGGACTGCTGGCCCCAGGGCTGTGAGCACATACGTTTCTGTTGCTCATGGTACCAGCAAATGCGTCTTCTAGACTTTAGATTATGGGCTCTGTCAACATCCGGAAGGCCCCCAGGTCAGGGACCAGCTTTCTGCAAACATCTCAGCGGTGAGAGGTGACCAGACCACCCCCAGCTCAGGACCAGCGGACGCGAGCAAAGCCAGAGAGCAGCGAGTTCACCGGACATGGCTGCAGGGGCCGCCCCGCAACCACCCTTCACGAACGAGCACCAGCTGAGTTCCAGGGAACATGCAAGAACATCCACACCTCTCCAGACAGGTTGTCAAGTCCACTCCCTCCTCCAGAACTGACCCGTAAGAGGCTGGGCTGCTGCTACAACCAAAAGAACACATCACAGTGCACGGACGTCTGCCCCTGCGGACGGCACCCGGACTCCCGCGGCCACTCCGCCACCCCCGCGGATGGCACCCGGACTCCCGCGGCCACACCGCCATCTCCGCGGACGGCACCTGGACTCCCGTGGCCGCTCTGCACTCACAGGCATTTACAGAATGCAACACAATTTCACTCTTCTCATTTCTTTTTGGAAAACAGTTATTTTCTCATTTTCATAAAAATACGTCACTATGTTAACAATAGGTTCATCATATAACCTACATAGACAAAGCTTCTTGAGACCCTCAATAATTTTTCAGATCATAAACAGGGTGCTGAGGCCAGAGTTTGAGAACAGCAGGCTTCCTGTCTAGCCGCACGGGTCTGGAGCCCCCAAACCCCGGGAAGGCAGGACCAAGTCCCCCATGGCCTCAGCTCCAAGCACAGGGCCTGCGCTCTGCAGACACGTGCCGGCACTGGTCACTGTGGCATCCCAACGGCCTGGAAGTGAACTGAGCCAAACAGAGAAACCGTGAACCTGCCCAGGAGGGCTCCACCCACCGGGGCGGGGACCAGCCCTCCAAGTACCTGAGAGATGAAGTCCTTCTCCAGCTCCTCCTCCGGCTTCTCTGGGCCGCTCGCGGGCTCCGCGCACTGCTCCTGCAGGCCGTAGTTCTGGGACAGGATCTCCGCGAGGGTGAGCGGACGGCCCGCGGAGCCCATGGACACCACTGTGGAGGAGACCCCAGCCTGAGCGCACCCTGCCCATCGCCCCAACCAGCGCACGGAGACTGAGGACGCTACGGCGGTCCAGCTGTCACCATGGACAAAGCCCCCGTGTGCAACCATGTGCACATGTGTGTACGTGCATACACGTGCAAGAGGCTGTGTGCGCATACACGTGAGTGTGCAGCTGTGTGAGGCTGCGTGTGTGCACGCACACGTGTGTGGCTGTGTGTACATGTGCATGTGTGTGTGGCCACGTGAGCATGTGAGGCTGTGTGTGTAAGCCTGTATACATGGGTGTGTGTGCGTGCATGTGTGAGCATGTGCCTGCACGTGTGCATGTGTGTGCCTGCAGATATGTACACGTGTGTGCGTGTATGTGTGCCTGTGTGTGTACATGTGCACGCACCTGGGTGCGTGTGCATGTGTGTACATATGCATGTGTGCATACATGGTGTGTGTGCCTGAGTGTGTACATGTGCACGTGTGAGGCTGTGTGTGTGTGTACACCTGTGCGTGAGGCAGTGTGTGAAAGTGTATGAGTGCATGCACGAGGCCGTGTGTGTGTTGGTCCGTGCATGTTGGTGGTCAGCAGGGCCCGTCTACATGCGGGAACTCCCGACAGAATGAAGAGCACACCCAGCTAACGCACGCCCAGTTCTGGGGATGTTCGGGGATATGTCCCTGGGATACTGGGTCTCCCTGCCCACAGACGCCCGCGGGGTTTGGAGAGAGCGAGTGGCCCGCAGAGATGAGCACCAGTCCAGGGGGTGGAAGGTGCCTGCACAGTGTGGGCGAGGCGGGGGGATGCTACACACCCACCTCAAGAGTCACTGTGGGGACGGGCACAGTGCAGGTGGCCCACAGTGAGCCCAACAAACACTAGACCCTCCTCCGCCCCAGCAGGGCCCCGGGCACGGCCCAGGGGCAGGGGATGGTGCCAGACCTGGGGTTTTCCCAACAGGACCAGGATGTGTCCACCGCTCTCCCCATGACTGGTCTTCAGTCACTCGAATTTTAAAAGAAACAATAAAAACAGAAACCACCAGGGCTGAACCCACCCAAGACGAGAGCCATGACGGCCAGGGCTGGACCTCCACTGGGTCCAAGGCACACGGCAGGGGCTGGACGGGAGAAGCAGGTGGCCAGGGATGGGGCCCACTCAGAACCACGCCACCTCTTTCAGAGCCGCCCCAGCCCTCAGCCTCAGCACAGGCGCCTGCCAGGCCCGCTGGACAACGGGCAGCCCCGTCCCCGGACCCTGGGGGTCGCTGCACCATCTCCGGTTCCGCCAGGCTGAGAGAGATTCTGTCTCTTCCGACCCTGGCGGGCCTGGGCAGGGGAGGAGGGGCGAGGACGGTACCTGCTGCCGTGGGCAAGCCAGGCTCCCCGGGGCACAGGCCACGAGTGAGGCAGGAGGCCACGCGAGGACTCTGCCTCTCCAGCGAGGAGGCCTGTGAAGGAGAGAGGCAGGGTTAGCTCCACCGGCCCAGGACCCGCTGCCGCCCGGCACAGCACCTGACAGCAAGCACGGGGGCGACCTCAGGGAGCGGGGTAACATGAGCTGCCTCCGAGGGCCAGGGAGGGAGCACCGAGAGGGGACCAGGCACGCGGTCACCAAAGTCGAAGCACTGCGGAAGAAGCGCGCGGAGGGCGCACAGGTGCCGGCTCACACGGCAGATCTGGAACCTCGCACCCCGTCCCCATGGGGGAACAGCACCCACGGGGGTGTGATGAGCGGGCACAGCCGGCAACCAGCCGCGGTGATCACTGGCCCGGGACACAGCGACCAGGTGACCCAGGCCCACACAGCCCTGCTGCACGCCCGGCCAGCGTTCACGGACAGCCGTGCCTGACACGACAGCCACTTCACAGGGCCCCGGCCTCCAGGAACTTAGTCTTCAAAAGGCAAACAGAAGGGCTGGCTGGTGGCATAGCGGTTATGTTCATGTGCTCTGCTCTGGCGGCCCAGGGTTCACGGGTTCAGATCCCAGGCGCGGACCTACGCACCACTCATCAGGCCATGCTACGGTGGTGACCCACATACAAAATAGAGAAGGACTGGCAACAGACGTTAGCTTGGCAACAATCTTCCTCACCAAAAAAAAAAAAAAAAAGGCAAATAGACGCTGTGGAGAAATCTGGTGATTCCTCCAAAAGTAAACACAGAGTTACCAAATGACCCAGCACTTAGTTCTACTCCTCGGTCTATACCCAAGAGAACTGAAAACCAGCGTCCATACTAAACACACATGTCTACAACAGCATGATTCATAACAGCCAAAAAGTGGAAACACCCAAACACCCATCGACAAGTGAACAAATCCACACAACGTGTCCATCCACACAGTGGAATATTACTCGGCCATGAAAAGGAGTGGAGCCCTGACACAGCTACACGTGGATAGAACGTGAACACACAATGCTCAGTGAGAGAACCAGACACAGAAGGACACACGTGTGTGATTCCATGGATGTGAAACATCCAGAAGAAGCACGTCCACAGACAGAATGTGAGTCAGTGGTTGTCAGGGGCTGGGGAGGGGATGGGGGTGACTGCTGATGGGGATGAGGCTTCTTCTGGGGTGATGGAATGTTCTACAACTAGATAGTGGTGATGGTTTCAAAACTTTGTAAACATACTAAAAACCATTGAATTAAACACTTCAAATGGATATGTTCTGTGGTATATAAACTATAACTCACATGTTTTAAAGAGGCAAACAAAAGCATTGTAACAGCTCCCGTTACCGCGATGTTCAAAAGTTTCTGAAAGGAAAACAACTAGAGTGATCTCTCTTTCGAGTGTAAACGCCACCTCCTCGGCAAAATACCAGCAAAGCAAGTCCAGCAACACGTGGAGAAGACTGTGCCCCACAACCGCCGGGACCTACTGCAGGGGCCCAAGACCTTCTGGCGTCCCAAACTCAAGGAGACACAGCACATCAACAGACTAAAGACAAAGCCACACGATCATCTCCGCAGACGCAGAGAAAGCATTTATCAAAACCTAACCCCCTTCATGGTAGAAACGCTCCACACGCCAGAAAGGAAGGGAACTCGCTCAGACAGAGGGCATCTCCCCAAACCCCAGCCAGCACCTTCCTCACGGGCAGAGCTGGACGCTCTCCAGACCAGGGACACGAGCGCGAAGCCCACTCTCACCGTATCGGCTCGACACGGTCCTGGGGGCTCTAGTCAGGGCAGGAAAGCAGTCAAAAGGAACCCAAACTGGGAAGGGAGAAGAAAAGCGGCTTCTCAGGCGGATGAACCTGGGCGTAGACCACACTAAAGAGTCCACTGAAACCACGTGGACTAACCAACGAGCTCAGCGAGGCTGCAGGACACACGAGCACGCAACAGTCGAGTTCATTCCTGCACGCCCGCAACGAACAATCCAGAAGGAGAACTCAGGAACTGACATACGTCCATTCACAACAGCATCAAAGAGAATAAAATACTTAGGAATGGATTCAGCAAAAGGAGTTCAGTACTTTTACTCTGAAAAGCACAAAACACGTTGAAAGGAATCGAAGAAGATCTAAATAAATGGAAAGACATCCTATCACCGCAGCCAAGAAGACAATACTGTTAAGACACCAACACTCCCAAACGACCCACACCCGACGCTCGCCCAGCAGAACCTCAGTGGCTTCTCCGCAGAAACCAGCAGTTTCCACAAACCCCCTCAAAACTCAAGGGACCCAGAATCGCCAAAACCATCTGGAAACAGAAGGCCGCCTGATCTCAAAAGTACTACAGAGTCACAGCGGCGCTGACAAAGAGCCAAACGTTTAAGTCAAAGAACAGAGGTGAGAATCCAGGAAAACCCCACAGGTGTCCAGTGTAGGGAATTTTGACAAAGGTGACGCGACGGCCCCAGGGGGATGGAGAGTCTCTCCAGCACGCGGCGCTGGGATAACCGGACACCCACACGCGGAAGAACGGAGCTGGACACCTCCCCCACGCCAGCCGCAAACGTTAACTCTAGAGGGACCAGGGACCTCACACACGAGAGCGAAACCCGCGAACCTCGTAGAAGAAAACAGCGGTAAACCTGTTACCCTGGGCCCGGCAACGGTTTCCCACACAGGACACCAGAAGCATAAGCAACAGGAGAAAAAACAGGTAAACTGGACTTCACCAAAACACAACACTCTGTGCCTCTAAGGACTTTCAGGAAAGAGGACGGACAACCACCGCTGGGAGAAGACACTGCAAACCACAGAGCTGGACAGGGACGTGGACCCAGAACAGAGTTCTCACGCTTGTAAACACGCGCAAAGCACCGAGCAGACGCTCCCCCGAAGAGACACAGCGGCCGACGAGCACGAGAACACGGCTCCGCGTCAGGAAACACGGCACTTCACAACCAGAGCGGCTGCGACCGAACGACACACAAGAACAAGGGCTGGCGACGATGTTGGGGCAGGCGCGCGAGGCAGAGCGGCCACTTGGCAACAGAGCCCGGCAGTTCCTCCAGACGGGACACGGCGCCAGCCCACGAGCCAGCGGTTTCACCCCTGGGCGGACACCGAAGCGGCTCAGAGTAGCCACCCCAAAACACGCGCTCTGGCGCGAGGGTTGTTTAGAGCTGAATGCAACAGAGAGAAGCAGACGCAGGGTGACCTGAACAGGAGGGGGCACCACCTTGTCCTGGAGACGAGGCGGCGTCAACAGGCCTTGCCTACCAGCCCCGCCGCCCACACTCGCCGCCCTGCAAGCTCGCAGCCCTCCTCCCCCGCCGCGGCCTCCTCGACAGACTTACGGTCCTCTTGTTAAGACGCTGCAGGAGCCCCAGTCCCACCACCCCTTTGGGGCACCCATCGCTGAGTTCTCTCTCGTGCTGTGTGCTGCACGCGCTAATGACCTCTGCCTCTCTCTCTCTCGTGAATCTGTCTTCGTCTAAATCACAGGGCCCAGGCCGCAGAAGCCAGGAGGGAAGAGGGACAAGTGAGCTTCTCCCCCCTCCAACATCCAGAGAAAAAATACACGTTCACACTGAACCTTGCACACGAGTGTTCACAGCAGGATTACTCGCCAAAGGCAAAGGCGGGAAGAACCCTAATGTCCACCAGCTGACGAAAGACAAACCAAACCAAACCACTGGAACATGACGCAGCCAGGAAAAGGAGGGAGGCCCTGACACAGCTGCACGTGGACGGACCTTGAACACACGATGCTCAGTGAGAACCAGACACAGAAGGACACACGGTGTGTGACTCCATTGATGGGAAATGTCCAGAACAGGCACATCCACAGAGAGTGGGTCAGTGGCTGTCAGGGTCTGGGGGAGATGGGGGTCTTTGGGGAGTGGTGATGGGGTTTCCTTTGGGGCGGTGAAAATGTTCTAAAGTTGACTGGTGATGGGTGTACGCTGTGCGAATGTAATAAAAACCACTGAATTGTACACATTAAAATTAGTGTGATATTTACTATATCTCAGTAAAGCTGTTTGCCAAAAAAGGATTAGGCTACTTAATAAGATAAACTTGAAAAATTTAGAAAAAGAAGTGTAGTAAGAATTTCCTCAGAGGGTCCTCAGGAAAACCTCAAGAGGCTGTGTCATCTCCCCCACTCAGTCGTGGGGCCCCTGGGCTCTCCTTCCACTTGTTCAGAACACTCCGGATGCTTCTCTCAGTCAAAGCCCCGCTGCGCCAGGGGGACGAAGGAAAAGGACAGGCAGCTGGCTGAGGTCACTCTGGGAAAGACGACTCAGGGCAGGAGAACAAGGAGGAAGGAAAGCTGTGTCTGGAGACTCGGTCCCAGCGGACAGGGGCCCCTCGAGCGGCGGAGGCAGCAAACTCATCAGCGGCAGGACTGTCTCGGGCGGGACCTGACCTCTCAGACGCAGGGCAGGTGCCCTCACCCCAGGGCAGTGTCTATCCCCACCCACCACCCCTCCAAGCTCAGCCCACAAGGATGCTGGGCAGATCCCCTCCAAGACGGCTCCACCTGCACACCCGCCCCGCGGGCTCTCCCAGCGCGTGGAGCCTCCCTTCCAGAGGTGGGGCTCTGCGCCCCTCCCTGTGCACCTGCCGGGGCCTGTGGCTAGTGGGAGCGTCTCCACGGGATGTCCAAGGCCAGGTCATAAAATGCAATTCAGGTTCCCCCTGGGATGTGCTGGGACAATCACTCCTGGAACCTGGCCGCCACGCTGTGAGGGAGCCCAAGCCACACGGAGAAGCCAGCGTCGGGGTCCCAGCCAGCGTCAACAGCCACACAGGAGTCAGGAAGCTTTCCTCCCCCGGCCACCAGGCTGCGTGTGGGCCCTCAGTGAGAACCGCCCAGCTGAGCCCAGGCCACCGAGCCAGAAGAGACAACCACGAATCAACTGTGGTTTTAAGAACCTTCCCAGAGCAGCCAGACCTCCGCCCACAACCCGCTGAGTCGCGAGTCCCCCACTGGACCCCCAGCACTTCCCTCCTCCACCTGACCGATGTCCACCGAGAACCCGCTTTGGGCCAGGTGGGGTGGCAGGCGCCGGGCACACGGCATTCAGTCGAGAAACAGGTTCCGCCTGCCTCCACCCACACGAGTTACCAGTCTGGCTGGGGACGCGGACAACAAACAAGTGGACGTGGACAGTCCTGACGGGAGAGAGCGGGATCAGGGAAAGCCTCCACGGTAGGGCGTCTCCGGGCGGGCCTGCACCGGGGCAGCCTCATCCCCTCCGAGGGCGCAGAAGGCACAAGGAAACGGAAGGAGCCAGGGGGCACAGGGGCGCAGGGAGAGATCCCCGGGAGCACACCACCGGGCCGGGGGTCACAGGGGGGAGACACACTTTATCCCAAAGACAACGGAGAGCCACGTCTTCTAGGCACGAGACACAGTGCACGCAGCTGTTCCAGAGATGAACATGCACCGGTCTTCTCTCAGGGGGCTGACGGCTATTCCGGCCGCTGACCCTGTCCCGGCGCTCACTGCTCGCTTACAAATCGCCGTTGTCACCAGTTTGAGACAGCCGGTCCGCAGCGACTGCACGCGGCCCAGCTTCTCCGTGCAGCCACTGAACCGAGATCTCACGAGACCTCTCTGCTCTTCCCGTTTCAGAGACGAGTAAACCGGGCTCTGAGACGTCCTGGGACCTGCCCGAGGTCACACAGAGCGACAGGCCCCAGAGCCGCAACAAGTCTTCTGGGCAGAGGCTGGCCGCAGCCCATCACATCTGGCCTTTGCGCGCGAGCCGGCCCTTTACTGACCAGACTCTCAGGCCTTTTAGGACGGAACCGTCAGGTTTCTGCTCACAGCCAGACCCTCGGGGCCCCAAAGGAAGCGGGACACACGGGCTTTCTCTCAGGGAACCAACCCAGCTCACTCCACAGCGCATCACCCCAAACCGTGGACAGGGGCGACAGGAGCACCCCGGCACCCGGGCTGCCACGAGGGCTCCAGGGGTTCAGCACCGGGCAAGCAGGGTCAACAGACAAACCCAGCAGCCCTCAGGGGACGCCGGCCGGGGAGCCGGCCCCATCCACCTGCAACACACCGCTACCTGCCAGGCCAACAGCGCTGCCCAGATGCCACCTGGTGCCCAGAAAGAAGGCCACCCACGCCCTGAGCCAAAAGCGCAAACGGAGACACACACACTGACCAGCACGTCCTGCTGGACCATCACAAGACTTGGCTTCTGCCACTGCCCACCTGAGGCCTCAGTTTCCCTACCTGCCCCCTAAGAATGGAGAACGGACTCTCTAGGAACCCTGTGCATCCAGCCACCCAGCACCCGGCAGGAGCTGGCTGGGGAGCCTCCTCGGCGCACGTGCAGGGTCACCTGCTGCCCCCGAGAAGGGCACCGGTGGGAGCGAGCGGCCAGGCCCACCCTGCACAACACCCACCCAGGCTGGGCTCGAGCAAACCCTCAGCGCGGCCCCGCGGCCGGGCTGGACCCCCCAGGCACCCGCGGCGCCTCCCCGGGGGCCCCTCGCCCCTCGGCCCCGGGGCCCGCCCACCGGGCCAGGACGACCCGCTGGCGTCCCGGCCTGCAGCGTCCGGCACGAGGCGCCCCCGGGGCCGCCCGGCGACAGCGGGCGCGCGGCCTCGTCCAACTTCCCGAAGCGGGAAGTTTCCCGCCCGGGCCGGACCCGGCGGGACCGCCCGGCGCCCGTGTCCACCCGCGCGGCCCCGGGTCCCCAGACGCACGGTCCTCCGGAGCGGCCCGGCGCCCAGGGTCCCGGCCCGACGGCGGACGGAGGAGCGACCCCGGCGCCGGGCCCGCGGGCCAGTCCGCCCGGGAGGGGACCCCGCCCCACGGGGGCTCGCGCGGGCCGCGGGGGCGTCCACCGGGGTCCCGGGGGCCGTCCGGCCGAGAGCGCGCCGCGCAAACTTGGCGGGGGGAGGGCCGGCGGACGGGGGACGCGGGGACGCGGGGCGGGGGTCGCGGCCGAGCGGAGACCCAGGCCGGGGCGCCCACCCGCCGCCCGTCCGTCCCCCCGCCCCCCCGCGAAGGTCCCCCCGCCCACTCCGCCCCCCGCCCGCGCCCGCGCATGCGCGCTGCAGCCCGCGATGTGGCGGCGGGAGGGGCCGGGGGCGGCCGCCGCGGAGACCCGCGCCCCTCAGCTCCACGGGCGCGGCGCCGGCCCGGCCCCTGCCCCGCGGGGCGTGTGCCCGGAGCCCCGACGCGGCCGGCGGGCGCGGGCAGGGGCGCGGGCGGGGGCCGGCGCCGGCCCCTCCGGCCCGCTCACTCACCTCCGCCATGGCCGTGTGTGCGCGGGAGGCGGCGGCCGCGCCGGGATCCCCGGATACGGGGCCGCGCGCTCATTGGCTGCGGCGCCGGGAGGGCGGGGGCGCCGGGCGGGGCCTGGGGGGGCGGGGCGGGGCGGGCGGGCGCGTAGTAGGTGCGCGGGCGGGCGGGTAGTAGGTTTGCGGACAGGATGTGCCGGCGGGGGTGCGCGGGCGGGCGGGGATGGCGGGGTCTAGGGTCGCTGCAGACCCTGGCCCTGGCCTTGGCCCTGGCCTGGGCGGTGGGGGATGCCGTCTGTGAGAATACTAACACCTGATAACCACACCTGCGTAGGGGACGCTGGTCCCGTGTCCCCCTCCCAATCCCGTGGCCCAGTACTATTAGTACCCCATGTTACAGATGAGGAAACCGAGGCGCGGAGGGACAGGCCCCCCATTGCAGAAGTGATAGAGCCGGGATTGAACCTTCTGGAGCTTCAGCGTGGTTCTGGAACTTTCTGCACTTCTGCACCAGTGATGATCCACCTAGGGTGCCAAAGAGTCGACTGGGGAGCTTGCAACAACGCGCCTCGACACACGCGGCCACCCTGTACCCGGGAGCCACTGCTTGGGTGGGCAGGAGGGTAGGCGCGAACCCGGGGCTGCTTGGCTCTGAAGGCTGTCGTCGTCGTTATTAACTGGTTAAGTGCTCACCGGCCGTTTGCAGTTCTGAACCTGTGCTGGGCGCTGGAGGAGAGTGTGAACAACCGTCCTAGCAGGGATTCCTCACACTTTAAATTTCAGACTGGCAAGAGCTGTGAGCACGGGACAGAAGGTGTAGAGAGAGCAAGAGAGGAAGCAGTGAGCCCCGGGGTAGGCCGAGCAGGCCACAGTGGCGGCTGTGACTGAGGTGGCGATGGGAACAGAGAAGCCGGGAGAGTCAGGTCGGTGGACTCCACAGGCTCCCCGGACAGATGAAGGTGGAGAGAACGTGGAGGACGGCCCCCAGATTTCTGGCTAGCACAAAGGAGCAGACAGTGGTACCTAGTAAGGCCGGGATGAATGGAATTGGGGAGTCAGGGGACTCCCAAGCCCCTTTCCTTTACCAGCTGTCAGCCCGGGGATGCCGAGAGGTTGAGATGCACCCTGCACAATGTGATGCTCAATATGAAAGCGTTACCCCAGCTCCTGAGCCCCTGCCAGCAGGAGGGAGCAGCGCCACTGTCCTCTACAGTCCCGTGAGCCAGTGAGTCCCCACTCCTGGCGCTGGCTTGCATCGCTCCAAATGGGGTTTCAGGCCTTTGTGACTGGGAGTCCTCACTGAAACAGAGAACGGTTGGTCATTCATTCATTCAGTGTCCCCCACAGCCCTCAGCTGGGTGCTGGGCAGCCAGGGGCCAGGGAGACGTCAGCAGATATGACGAGAGTGGGGCTCTGCGTCCTAACAAGTGGCAGCAACCGAGCAAAAGGGCCTGAGTCCGCCTGGAGCAGCAGGAAGATTCCCAGGAGAGCTTTGACAAGACTCACCCAATGGATGTGAAATGTGGGGAGAAAGGGGATTCAGGTGAAGAGAAGGCCATTTTTTTGTTTTTTGGTCTTTTTGAGGAAGATTAGCCCTAAGCTAACATCTGTTGCCAATCCTCCTCTTTTTTTTTTGCTGAGGAAGATTGGCCCTGAGCTAACATCTGTGCCCATCTTCCTCTGCTTTATATGTGGGACACTTGCCACCGCATGGCTTGATGAGCAATGTGTAGGTCCGTGCCTGGGATCTGAACTTGCGAACCCCAGGCCACCGAAGCAGAGCGTGCAAACTTAATGACTACACCACCGGGCCAGCCCCAAGAAGGGTGTTTTTTAAGGTCTGAAAGCCTCCCCGAAGACTGATTCTGAGAGAGGAGAAATGAGGCAACCTTTCAGCCAAGTGACAAAAATCAACGTCACCAGTGAGAGGCGGTGCTTTGAGGACACTGTGTCACTGAATCTGGCCGAGAATGCACAAGCTGTATCTGCATTTGAGGAAACTTCAGACAGACCTCAGATAAGGAACACTGTTCAACAAACGAAAAAAAGGACTGTCTTCTTCAAAAGCGTTAATGCTGTAAAAGACTAACCTGTGGGAACCTTCCAGACAGGACAGCTAAACGCAATACCTGATCCTAGACCGGATCCGAGTGCAGACGGAGATGCTACCGAGAACGCCTTCGGGTCAGTAGACAAAACTGAAACGCAGATGTGGATTAGATAAAAGGATGGCATCGATGTTCAGTGTACTGAAATCGACGACTGTTCCGTGGTTGTGTAAGAATATCCTTATTCTCAGAAAATTCACACCGAAGTATTTAGGGGTTCCTGCAGACTGAATCTGTACCCCCAAAATTCACGTATTGAAATCTAATCATCCCAGTGTGATGGCATTAGGAGGGGGCCTTTGGGAGGTGATTAGGACGTGAGGGCAGGGCCCTCGCAGATGGGATCAGGGCCCTGATGGCAGAGCCCAGAGAGCTCCCTGCCCCTTCCTCCACGTGAGGACATGGCGAGAAGGTGCAGACGGCGAACCAGGAAGCGGCCTTGCCCGACACCAAGTCTGCCAGCTCCTTGATCATGGACTCCCAGCCTCCAGACTGTAACAAATAACATTTCCGTTGTTTATAAGCCACACGGGCTATGGCATTTTTGTTACAGCCGCCCGAACGAACTAAGACAGGGTAAGTGCCGTGACGTATGCAGCTTACTCTTCAGTGGTCCAGAAGAATCTATTTTATGTCTGTAAAACACACGTGGGGAGAGAGACAGACAGAGAGGGAGGGCGCAGATGAGAAAGCCGTGGGGTGAAACGTTCACAGCTGACTCTAGGAAAGGGTGCATGGATGCTTTTTTTACTACACATAGTCTTGCAGTTATTCTGTAAACCTGAATGGTTCTCAAAGAAAAAGTAAAAGAAAGAAAACAAGAAAATAAAGAGCAGTGTCTGTGCTGAGCCGTGGGGAGGACAGGAGGGGCCGACTTTCAGGCTCCAGAGCTCCCCACGGGATGGGGGAGACCTTGTCGCAGCTCGCTTTCCCTCCATCAGGTCCCGCTGCCTTCACTGCCCACAGGGGTTGACCACAGGGGACTCCCAGTAATCTTCCTGTCCATGATCTCTGCCTCAGAGTCTGTTTCCTGGGGACCCCGCCTCTGACACACAACATGAGGCATGTTTTGAAAGGTTTAAAAAGCAAACAGAAGAAGGAATACAAGTTGAAAGTGTAACAGATATGATAAACTAAGACCAATTTTTTTTTTTTTGCTGAGGAAGACTGGCCCTGGGCTAGCATCTCTGCATGCCTGTGTCCGTGCTTGTAAAACCATGCCCGGAAAACTTAAATTTTACTGTCTGTATTGCATCTCAATCAAGCCTACCACAAAACTCATTTGTGATATGCAGTACACACACTTCTTTATTAACTCATTAGGTCACAAGATAATAATTGAGACGTAGACTAAAGTTAACTTTTTTTATTGAGGTCGTATTGGCTTATGACATTGTGTGAATTAAATTTCAGGTGGACATTATTATATTTTGGTTTCTGTAGAGACTGTATCGTGCTCACCAATAGTCTAGTTTTATCCATCACCATTCAGACCAGCCCCTTTACCCCTTTCGCCCTCCCCCAGCCCCTCCCCCTCCTGTAACCACTAATCTGTTCTCCTTATTTGTGTGTTTACCTTCCGCATGCGAGTGAACTCATACGGTATGTGTCTTTCTCTGTCTGACTTATTTTGCTTAACATAATACCCTCACGGTCCATCCATGTTGTTGCAAATGGGACAATTTTGTCTTTTTTATGGCTGAGTAGTATTCCATTGTATATACCACATCTTCTTTATCCGTTCCTCAGTTGATGGGCACGTCTATGGCTATAGTGAACAATGCTGCAATGAACATAGGGGTGCATAAGTCTCTTTGGATTGTTGATTTCAAGTTCTTTGGATAAATACCCAGTAGTGGGATAGCTGGGTCATATGGTATTTCTATTTTTAATTTTTTGAGGAATCTCCATAGTGTTTTCCATAGTGGCTGTGCCAGTCTGCACTCCCACCAGTGGTGTGTGAGAGTGCCCTTCTCTCCACATCCTCTCCAGCACTAATTTCTTTTCTTGTTGATTATACGACTCTGACAGGTGTGAGGTGATATCTTAGTGTAGTTTTGATTTGCATTTCCCTAATAATCAGTGATGTTGAGCATCTTTTCATGAGCCTGTTGGCCATCTGTATGTCTTCCTTGGAAAAATGTCTGTTCATGTCCTCTGCCCATTTTTTGATCAGGTTGTTTGTTTTTCTGCTGTTGAGATGTATGAGTTCTTTATATATTTTGGAGATTAACCCCTTGTCAGATATATGATTTGCAAATATTTTCTCCCAGTTGGTGTGTTGTCTTTTCGTTTTGTTCACAGTTTCCTTTGCTGTGCAGAAGCTCTTTAGTCTGATGAAGTCTCATTTGTTTATGTTTTCTTTTGCTTCCCTTGCCTGAGTAGATATGTATTTGAAAAGATGCTGCTAAGACTGATGTCAAAGAGCGTGCTGACTATGTTTTCTTCTAAGGGTTTTATGGCTTCAGGTCTTATATTCAAGTCTTTAATCCATTTTGTGTTAATTTTTGTGTATGGTGTAAGATAATGGTCTACTTTCATTGTTTTTCATGTGACTGTCCAGTTTTCCCAACACTATTTATTGAAGAGACTTCCCTCTCTCCATTGTATGTTCTTGGCCTCCTTTGTTGAAGATTAGCTGTCCGTAGATGTGTGGTTTTATTTCTGGATTTTCAATCCTGTTCCATTGATCTGCGTGTCTGTTTCTGTGCCAGTACCATGCTGTTTTGATTACTATAGCTTTGTAGTATAATTTGAAATCAGGGAGTGTGATACTTCCAGCTTTGTTCTTTTTTCTCAGGATTGTTTTGGCTATTCAGGGTCTTTTGTGTTCCATATAAATTTTAGGATTCTTTGTTCTATTTCCATGAAGAACGTCATGGGGATTCTGATTGGGGTTGCATTAAATCTGCACATTGCTTTAGGCAATATTCTTACCAATCCAAGAGCACAGAATATCTTTCCGTTTCTTTATGTCTTCTTTGATTTCTTTCAATAATATCTTCAGTGTACAGGTCTTTCGCATCCTTGATTAAATTTATTCCTAGATATTTTATTCTTTTTGTTGCAATTGTAAATGGGATTGTATTCTTGACTTCACTTTCTGCTGGTTCATTATTATGGGAAATGCACTGATTTTTGTACATTGTTTTTGTATCCTGCAACTTTACTGTATTTGTTGATTATCTCTGGTAGTTTTTTAGTGGATTTTCTATATATCTTTAGGGTTTTCTATATATAGAATTATGTCATCCACAAATAGGGTTTCACTTCTTCCTTTCCAGTTTGGGTCCCTTTTATTCCTTTTTCTTGCCTAATTGCTCTGGCCAGAACCTCCAGTACTATGTTGAATAGGAGCGGTGAGAGTGGGCCACCTTATCTTCTTCCTGTCCTCTGAGAAATGGCTTTCAGTTTTTCCCCATTGAGTGTGATGTTGGCTGTGGGTTCGTCATATATGGCCCTTATTATGTTGAGGTACTTTCCTTCTATACCCATTTTGTTGAGAGTTTTTATCATAAATGGTGTTGGATCTTGTCAAATGCCTTCTCTGCATCGATTGATATGATCATGTGGTTTTTATTCCTCGTTTTGTTAATGTGGTGTATCACGTTGATTGATTTGTGGATGTTGAACCATCCTGCGTCCCTGGAATGAATCCCATCTGATCATGGTGTGTGATCCTTTTAATTGTATTCGATCTGCTAATATTTTGTTGAGGACTTTTGCATCTAAGTTCATCAGAGATATTGGCCTGTAATTTTCATTTTTGTGTGTTGTCCTTGTCTGGTTTTGGTATCAGGGTGATGTTGGCCTCACAGAATGAGTTAGGAGGCTTCCCCTCCTCTTCAGTTTTTTGGAAGAGTTTGAGAAGGATGGGTGTTAAGTCTTCTTTGAATATTTGGTAGAATTCACCAGGGAAACCGGCTGGTCCTGGACTTTTGTTTTTTGGGAGGTTTTTGGTTACTGTTTCAATCTCTTTACTTGTGATTGGTCTAATCAGATTCTCTATTCTTGATTCAGTTTTAGGAGATTGTATGATTCTAAGAATTTATCCATTTCTTCCAGGTTATCTAGTTCATTGGCATATAGCTTTTCATAGTATTCTCTTATAATCCTTTGTATTTCTGAGGTGTCGTAATTTCTCCCTTTCATTTCTGATTTTATTTATTTGAGCCTTCTCTCTTTTTTTTCTTAGTGAGTCTGGCTAAGGGTTTGTCAATTTTGTTTATCTTCTCAAAGAACCAGCTCTTAGTTTCATTGATCCTTTCTATTGTTTTCTTGGTCTCTATTTCATTTATTTCTGCTCTGATTTTTATTATTTCCTTCCTTCTACTGTCTTTGGGCTTTGTTTGTTCTTTTTCTAGTTCTTTTATGTATAGGGTAAGCTTATTTATTTGACGTTTTTCTCGTTTGTTGAGGTAGGCCTGTAATGCTATAAATTTCCCTCTCAGGACTGCTTTTGCTGCATCCCATAAGAGTTGGTTTGTTGTGTTTTCATTTTCATTTGTCTCCAGGTATGGTTTTATTTCTCCTTTGATTTCTTCGCTGAAATCAACCAGTGGGTTGTTCAGTAAAAGGTTGTTTAGTCTTCACATATTTGTGACTTTCCCAGCTTTTTTCTTGTGGTTGATTTATAGTTTCATAGCACTGTGGTCAGAAAAGATGCTTGATATGATTTAAATCTTCTTAAATTTATTGAGGCTTGCCTTGTTTCCCAACATATGGTCTATCCTTGAGGATGTTCTGTGAGCACTTGAGAAGAATGTGTAATCTGCTGTCTTCAGATGGAATGTTCTGTATATATCTATTAATTTCATCTGGTCTAGTTTTCATTTAAGGTCACTGTTTCCTTGTTGACTTTCTGTCTGGATGATCTCTCCATTGATGTGAGTGGGGTGTTGAGGTCCCACTATTACTGTGTTGCTGTCAAATCCTCCCTTTAGGTCTGTTAATAGTTGCCTTATATACTTTCGTGCTCCACCTTAGGTGCATATATACTCATAAGTGTTATGTCCTCCTGATGAAGTGTCCCTTTTATCATTATATACTGCCCCTCTTTGTCTCTCATTGACTTTTTTATCTTGAAGTCTACCTTGTCTGATATAAGTATGGCAACATCTGCTTTCTTTTTCTATTTTTTTTCCTGGAGGAAGATTGGCCCTGAGCTAACATCTGTTGCCAATCTTCCTCCTTTTTGGCTTTTTTCTCCCCAAAGCCCCAGTAGATACTTGTGTGTCATAGTTGTACATCCTTCTAGTTGCTCTGTGTGGGATGCCACCTCAGCATGGCTTAATGAGTGGTGCGTAGGTCCATGCACAGGATCCGAACCAGTGAACCCCAGGCCACCGAAGCAGAACACGTGAACTTAACCGCTAGGCCACCAGGCCAGCCCCAACACCTGCTTTCTTGTGTTTGCCATTTGCTGGGAGTGTCATCTTCCACCCTTCATGCTCAGCCTGTGTTTGTCTTCAGAGCTGTGTCTCCTGGAGGCGGCACATTGTTGGGTCTTGTATTAATCCATCCAGCCACTCTGTGTCTTTTGATTAGTGAACTCAACCCATTTACATTTAGAGATTATTGATATATGAGGGCTTAATGCTGCCGTTTTCTCTCGTTTTCAAGTTGTTCTATATTTCCATTGTTTCTTTTTCCTTGTATTTCTGTCTGCCATTTCAGTTCGATGGTTTTCTCTTTGCATATCATTTGTGACTCTGCTCTGATTTTTCGTTTTGTGGTTACCATGAGGTTTGTACCACAGGTCTCCTGGGTGAGGTAGTCCTTTTTCTGATGCCCCTTATCTCCACTGGCCTAAGCAGGTTCCATCCCTCTCCTCTTCCCTTCTATGTTTTTGTTGTCACAAATTGTTCTTTTTTGTGTTGTTTGTGACTAAGTTGAAGTGTTTATAGTTATTTTTGATGCTTTCTCTCCCCTTATCTTTTATAATTGTTTACTAACCTGTTCTGTTGTAAACTGTTCTGCAGTTTTCTGATTCTATTTATCTCCTTGCTCAAAGCTCTGTGAACCTTTGCCTTTTTGTTTCAGGCAGGCGGGCTTCCTTCATCATTTCCTGTAAGGCAGGCCTAGTGGCGATGAACTCCCTCAGCTTTTGTGGATCTGGGAAAGCTTTTCTTTCTCCATCAGAAGGATAATTTTGCTGGGTAGAGTATTCTTGGCTGATGATAGTCTCTGTCTTTCAGTAGTTTGAATAGATCCTTCCACTCTCTCTTAGCCTGTAAGGTTTCTGCTGAGAAATCCACTGAAAGCCTGATAGGGGTTCATTTGTAGGTTATTTTCTTCTCTTTGGCTGCCCTTCATATTCTCTGTCATTGACATTTGACAGTTTTAATATTATCTTCCTTGGAGAGGGTCTTTTTGCATTGAGGTAATTAGTTCTACTGGCTTCATGTTCTTGTAAGTCCAGCTCCTTCCCCAGCTTTGGGAAGCTCTCAGCTGTTATTTCTTTGAACAAGCTCTCTGCCCCTTTTCCTCTCTCTTCTCCTGTGAAACCTATAATCCTTATGTTACTTTTCCTAATGGAGTCGGATATTTCTCAAAGAATTTCTTCACTTTTTTAAAATCTTAGTTCTCTCCGCTCCTCCACCTGAAGCATTTCTAGGTTTCTATCTTTGAGCTAATTCTCTGCCCTGTAATATCTGCTCTGCTTTTTTATGCTTTCTGCATTATTTTTCATCTCATTAATTGTGTTCTTCATATCCAGAATTTCTGTTTGGTTTATTTTTTTCAGGGCTTTAGTCTCTTTGGTGAAGTATTCCTTCTGTTTGTTAATTTTATTCCTGAGCCCATTGGACTGTCTTTCTGAGTTTTCTTGTAACTCACTGAGTTTCCCTACGACAGCTGTTTTGAATATGCGGTCAGTTCGACTGTAACCTTCTGTGACTTCAGGTTTGGTCTCTGGAGAGCTGTCATCTTCCTTCTGTTCTGTCGCTGTAGTTCTTCATGGAGTTCAATGACTTGACCCTCTGCTGGTGCATCTGTGGCAGTAACCACCTTTTCTTATTTGGCTAAGGCTTTAGTTACTTTGGTTCTCATCACCAGGGTCCTGTGTCCCTCCACTGGCTCTCCACGGGCTCAGACACTGCTGTCCCGTGCGCCACCTGTGCTGCTGTTCCCGGGTCATCTGGGGTGCTGGCTGCGCCACTGCCAGGGGTGCTGGGCTCACAGGTGTTGCTGTCACTGGTGGGGGCCCAAGGACCCAGGGACTTGCATGCAGCCCTCACGGCTGGTGAAGCTGGTGTCAGGGCTGCCACCACTGGGGGCTGGGTCACCGATCCTGCTGTGGCTCCTGATGCTTCTGGTTGCAGAGACTCCACCTGCCTCCACGGGGCGGGGGGCAGGGGCTGTCCTCTCTGTTCCCACCCCCTCTGCTCGCAGTTCTGCCAGTCAGCCACTCTGCGTTCGCACGGGCCGGGCCACTGCCACTTGCCGTGGCTCAGTGGGCGCCCCCGTGGGCTGGGCCACCACCACTCTGCAAGCGTTTGTGCACAGGCCAGGCTGCCCCCACCTCCACTCACAGTCACGCTGGCCACTGTGTAAGGACCCACGGGACAGGGACTTTGCAGGTGGATTAAGTCAGGGACCCTGGGATGGGGACGACCCTGGACTCCCGGGGGCCAAGTGTCACCACAGGGTCCTCAGAAGAGGGAGGAGGAGGGGCAGAGGCAGAGAGAGTTGGAGACACCGCGCTGCTGGCCGTGCAGACGGAGGAAGGGGCCCTGAGCCCAGGACGCGGCGCCTCCAGAAGCTGGAAAAGGCGGGAGACGGTTCTCCCCGGAGCCCCGGGAGGACCGGCCCTGCCCACACCCGGATTTAGCCCCGTGAGACCCACGTGGGACCCCCGACCTCCAGGACCGTGAGATGACAAGTGTGTGTGGTTGGAAGCCACCCTGTTTGTGGTGATCTGTCACAGCGACAACAGGAGGTTCGTACGGGGACTGTGGGTCTTCCTTCCTCACTGAGCTTCAGTCTCCAGCTCTGTAAAATGAGGACAATTCCAGCCCCATCGCTGGGTCGCTGGAGAGATCAACAAGTCATGCAACGAGCATTAGCTGGTCTCACGGACACCCAGGACACGGCTGGGTGAGCCGGTCTGGACGTAAGAGGGTCAGAGGGAAAGTTCTGAAGTTGAGGGAGCTGAAGTCTGACCTCACAGAGGCTGAGACGACAGGAGAAAGTGACCAGGAAAATAAAAGGGCTGGACAAGTCGCAGGTTAGGTACCAACATAAATATTATTATTATTTCTCCTCCTCGATGTCCTGGCCGTCCAGCTGCCCTCCCTCCTCCAGGCCAAAGCGCTCGGAGCCAGCCACACACACGGGGTTGGGGTGCACTTGGGTGTTTACTGGGAACGGGGTCTCAGAGGCCGGGCCTGGGTCGCTCACACTTTTTTGGTGATGCTCTTGGGGGTGGCAAGCTCGTAGAGGCGAGGGGACGCCCGGGCCACCAGGGATGCCGGGGAGATGTGGTAGGGGTCGTAGCCCTCGTGGAGGTCCTTGCGCACTTTGGGCTGAGCCAGGGAGATGATGCGGGGACTGGCCACCGCCCTCTTGGTGACGTCCAGCACCTCCCAGCGCGGATCTCGGTCAGGAACACACTTGTCCGACTGGGCCTTGGGCGCTGGAGGGGGCAGGAGACAGGGACAGCGTCAGGCGCCAGAGCCCCTCCCCCTGCAAGATCAACCTTCTAGGTCAAAGCTCCCAAGGTCAATGGCCTGTCCAGCGATGGAAGAATGGAGAAACACAACATGGTCCACCCACACACTGGAGTACGACGCAGCCATGAAGAGGAGCGAGGCCCTGACACAGCTACACGTGGACAGACCTTGAACACACGATTCTCAGTGAGAACCAGACACAGAAGGACACACGGTGTGTGACTCCATGCATGTGACATGTCCAGGACAGCCACGTCCACAGACAGAACATGGGTTCGTGGTTGTCAGGGTCTGGGGCAGGGGGTGGGAATTGTTAAAAAAGAGACAACAGGCCCAAAATGGAGTCGCTTGTGCTAAGCCCCACATCTGCAAACCGAGACTTAATACCGAATCTAACTGCAGTTTCAACCCCCCAGGAATGTGGCCTTTAACCGGTCAGTCTGGGGTTTTCTGACCAGCACCAGTGAGGTCATCTGCCACATGGACCGTCTCCAGCCCCCAAAGGAAGATGCCGTGATCCACTCTCCCCTCCGCCTCCCCGTCCTGTCTCCACTCCATGCAGCATCTCGGAGCTCCTTTCTCTACCTTCCAGATGGGGGAATCGTTCAATAAAGCCAATGCGATCTTCAGAATTTACTCAGTTGAACTGTTGTTATTTGGCAGCAGTGCCCATGGATGGTGGTGATGGGCACACGACTCTGTGAATGTACTAGAAACTATCAAACTGTCCACTTTAAAAGGGTGAATTGTAAAAAAAAAAAAAAAAAAAAAAAAATTTCTAATGGCCACAAAGCGCCCTGGTGGCCAGGGGTGGGGAGGGGGCTCGGCGGCCCCGTCACTCCCTCTCCTCCTCCTCTGACATCACGGTGGGGACGGTGGGAGGGACACTGCAGGAGGCGTCCCTCTCCGTGGCTGCAGGACTGGTGGGTGGACAGAGGGGGCAGCTCCCGGAGAGCTCAGTTTCTCGGCTGAGCCCCTCCCAGCACATCCCTCTGGGCTCCTGCCCTCGCTGCCCGAGGCGCCCGCAGCCCCCCTCCCCGGGCCCTCTCAAGTTCCTGCGCTGGCCGATGTGGCTCCCCTGAGCCACCGGTGACTGCGGAGCACCTGCCAGGGGCTGAGTTCTATTCTATTTAATTTTAATAAGACCCATTAATTTATTTTAGTCACCCGACAGACTGATTTCCATCTCACTGGAGTGGCTCCTCGTGGACACACAGCCCTCAAGAGCAGAGACCCGTGGCTCAGCCAGGCCCCCTCTTCTCACCTCTTGGTGCCCCCAGGCCCCCTCCTCCTGGGCTGCCCCCCTCTTCACCTCTCCATCACCCCCCTCAGGCGACAGCTGCAGTGCACAGCCTGCTGGGGCCTGGAGAGAGGTGACTGCTGGGGACATGGCCTTTGCCCTCAGGCTCTGGGGGCCACAGGCTCCTCCCAGACCCCTCTTCGCTCAGAGGCCCCTGCAAGTGGGAAAGGACGGCCCCCTCTCAGCAGACAAGCCTGGCCGGGCGGAGAGCCCTTGGTGGGAAGAAAGCAGGGATCCCTCCACCGCAGGGCAGGCACAAGCCCACACCGGGCACACGGCCGGGCAAGGCCACTGGGGCTGGACCAGAGCTTTTCTGGGCAGATGGCCTGTGCAGGGACCCAAGCAAAGGGAAGGGGGCCGAGCAGTTAGGCCTTGGTGGCCGCTGGGGGTGCTGAGAGGACCAGGCCCAGAACCAGCTTCTCTGAACTCCTCCGCGAGGATTCAAGAGCATTTCCGCCTCTGGAACATCTCGGCTTTTGAACTCCACTGATCCCAACTTAGCGTGGTGACCACGTCCACGGCCACACAGCACACGTGGACACACAGAGACACAAAGTGGCCGTGGACTTGTTCACACCCAGAGTCCCAGCACCCTATCCTCCTCGTTTCCCTTTTTACAATGCCGGTCACAGCCATTGGCGGGTGGGGGTCTGCCGCTTGAAAAACACAACCTCGTGCCATTCTTACACACGTGCATGGAGGTACGTCTATACGTACATCTGACACACGGATGAACATGTACGTGTGCGTGTGCAAATGTACATACAGTCATACCCCAGACGTGGGTTGGTGGTGCACATGAGAGAGAAGCAGTGTGGCCGGACACAGCAGTGCAGCCATTTCCACGCGTTTCCGCTCACTGAACCATTCCTTTAGCAAATATTAAGAGAATGGGTACGTGAACGAATAAACAAACCAAAAAAGAACCCTGTGAGCAACGTTAAAAAAAAAGAGACCGACTGGGAGACGTTATTCTGCAACGTGCTCCGCAGAGGAGTTGTGATCATCCTATGTAAAGAGCTGCTACAAATCAATAACCCAAAAACACGGGAGAGAGGGGCCTGGGGACACGAGGCCGCAGAGAGACCGCACGGCCAGTCGAGCACTCTGGCAACTGTGTGCAGGAGCAGGGGACACACACCAAAGCCTGTGACATGGTGGCCCACCACATGACAGACCACAAACGATAAACAGACACGTGGCTACACCGTCAAGTTGCTGGGAGGCAACAGGCGCTGAGGAGAAGGCGCCAGGGGAGCAGTGCGGGCTATCAGGGCCTGAGGTGGCCCAGCCTGTGGAACTAAGTGGGCGCCCGGGGGGCCTCACCGAGAGGGCGGACTGGAGCCAAGCCCTGCAGGGGGCAGAGCAGCCCAGGGGAGCTTTCCCTCCAGGCACCAGGAGGGGGAGGCCGGGGAACAGATGACAGGGCCTGTGGGGACGAGCGAGGTGGGGCCGTGGGGGTCATGAGCAGGGAAGGGCAGGACCCAACCCAAGTTCAGCAGGACCCCTCGGCTGCCACGTGGGAAGCAGGCGGAGGTGACCACTCTGGTCCAGGGTCTGCTGACGGGCCCAGGAAGGGGGCGCGTGGGGTGCGGGCCCTGACACGCTCAGAAAGCAGAGCTCCCAGGAGTTCTCGGTGCCTGGACGTGGGGTGTGTGACACGTGATGGGAGGGGACGGGCAGGGCAGGATGGACGCTCGCGCACATGTACACGTGGCTGCGCACGACTGGGGATCTGTGTCCACGCTGCGTGTACCCAGAAGGAAATCCACAAACGGCACTGTCTGTGGGGGCGGGAGTCCTTCTTTACAGGCTCCTGCGTTTCCCAAACTCTCTACGATCAGCACATGCTAATCTGTCGCAGGAAACGGGGTGCTCCATTTGTTCCGAAGGACAGGAGAGGATGGGGCCCACCCCATTTTAAAGCTGCCTTTGCACCCCAACTTGGCTCCCTGGCCCCGGCCCAACCTTCTCTCCTGCGCCCACTCGCCCTGCGGGGAGACCGGTCAGCCAGCACCCCTGCATCAGGACCATGGTCCCTCTGATTCTACCTCTCTCCCTGGGGGGCAACCCTCTGCCAGGCCCCCAGGGGAGCCCACAGGCTGCAGAAGGAACTATCCCCAGGGGTCTGGACAATTGCCCTGCAGTTCCAGAAGGAGGGAGCATGAACCCGGCAGAAGAGGCCCCCCCACGGCCCGTGTCCAGCAGGAAGGACAGGCCTCATAAGAAGCCAAGCCCCAGGGGCCCCACTCACTGGCCAGGCGGAGGAGGCGGCTGTAGTCCGACACATGGTGCTTGGGTTTCAGCACGGGATCCCACTCTGCCAACAGGGTGGCTGGAGCTCTGGGCTTTGCCAGCTGGAGGATCCTGGGACTGGGGACGGCCATCTGGGCTGCCCTGGACACCTGGGACACCTGGAAACAGAATTAGAGGGAAGAGCAGAGCAGTCCACGATCCCTCACAGGCCCCTGGATCGAAAAGACCCCATAAGCAACACGAAAAGACTAACGTGTTCAGCAAAGGATTGGTAGCCATCACATATAAAAGCTCCTATAAATCAATAACCCAAAATACCAGTAGGAGACTGGGCTGATTACACCAGAGGGTAACCTAAATGGTCCATCCTCCTCTCTGTGGACAAGGGAAATGTACATTAAAACAACAAAATGTCACTCCACGCCAACAAATGTGGCAACAATGAGAAAGTCTGAGGCCACCAAGCCCTGGCAGGAAGGTGGGAGGAAGGAAATCCTCATGCATGGCAGGTAGGAGAGAAAATTAGCACAAGCACTTTGAGAGCAACCTGTCCACCTCGAGTACAGCTGCATGTGCTCACGTCATGACGCCGTCTAAGGGAACGCTGACAGCACAGCACAGGGAAGGGAGCCGTGATGGTCAGCTCGGTTACCACGGCAATCTCTGGAAACAACCTGGCTGTCCATCAGTAGGGGACTGGGTAAGTTCATGGCGGTGTATTCGTGTGACAGGACGCAATCCAGCCATTAAAATATTGTTTCCAGGGCCAGCCCGGTGGCGGGGTGGTTAAGTTCACACACCCCGCTTTGGCGACCCGGGGTTCGCAGGTTCGGATCCCGGGCGCAGACAGATGCACCACTTGTCAAGCCATGCCGTGGCGGCATCCCCCATAAAGTAGAGGAAGATGGGTACGGATGTGAGCCCAGGGCCAGTCTTCCTCAGCAAAAAGAACAAAGAAACCACACACAACACTGTGATTATGGTTTCTGGGTCTAAATACGTAATAAAGTATGAGATGACGGAAATGAGGCACATCTGGCCAAAGTGGGGGTGACGGTGGGAGCCCTGGCAGACGTTTCCCCGAGAAACCCCGCACGCCTGCTCCACAGACACATTCTCAGCGTTCCCCAGAGAATCCACGCACGACGGAAACTGTGGCCCTGATGCTCTGTGGTGGCTTCTCAAAGGCGGAGCCTGGGCTGAGCTGTCAGCTGACGGCTGGTCACGTCGCCCCAAAGAGGTGCAGACAAGATCCGCCCCTCCCAGGCGGTGCCCTCCCCTCCCGCGTCCCGTTAACGCTCTTTCCTCGGCTCAGCCCAGCAGCTGCTCCTCCACGTGTGTAAACAATCTGCGCAGCAGGCCAAACAGCTCTGGGGACATCTCTGACTCTGATGAGGGGGAGATTAGGGGCCACTGCTGAGGCCCCGGAGAGGCAGGGGAAGAGGGCAATTGTTGGAGTGTTTTGTCCCTGGAAAGGGGGAGGAGACCTTCTCCAAACCCGCAAATGCTGGAGCAGGTGCCCAAGGGTCCGGTCGGCCGGCGAGTCCGTGTGTGCAAGGTTCTGGAAACACTCCCCATGGTACGGCTCTGGGAGGAGCCTGCGTGGAGGCCAAGGATGGGCCGAAATGACCTCTACGGTCACTCTGAACTTGAGTCCCTTCCCTCCTGAAATTGTCCTTAAAGATGAAGGTCACTGCTCTTATCAAGGTCATCCTGGTGTTGAAAGTTTTGTGTCCAATCAGTGTTCCCTCCCTCCCTCCTCTGCCCGTCCCTCCATCCTTCCTCCTTCTCCCCCGGGGCCGCCCAGCTCGGATCTCAGTCCCGCCTCCCAGGGGCCCGGCCTGGAGGGGTGGACATTCCTTCATTCACGCACCGAGTAATGGTGATGACCGCCCTGCCCGCACGGGCCACGCAGGCTCTGGAGCGACGCCACCACCACCGAAGGACACTGTGCCTGTCCTCGGGGAGCTCACAGTTTGGTGGGTGACCCACGGTCCCTCCAGAGATGTGCGGTCGGGGCTGGGACGGAGCAAGGGAGCACAGAAGGGTGCTGGAGTCTGGAGGTGGGGTTCCCGCAGGCGGGGCGGGAATGGGGGGCTAGGGAGAAGGGGTCTGAGTTCAGGGGCGCTGGAGGCGGATGGGAGGGGTCTGCGGGGGGGTACGGCACGTGCCGAGTCCAGGAGGCCTGTTGACGGACACACGTTTAGGACCCGTGGGGTCGAGAGGTCGAGAAGGGCCGCATCCTGCTGAGCCTTCCACTCCCGGCTCGAGAGTCTGGACTCTCCCAGGGGACTGGGGAGTCAGAGAGGGCTTCGGAGCCCAGAAGAGACAGGTGTCAGGGGGCTTGAAGGCTGAACTGGCAAAGGGAAGGCAGGGAGATGGGACAGAGCAGGGGCATCTCCAGTCAGAGGAGGGACAGGGCAGAGGAGGAGGGACAGGGCGGAGGAGGAGGGACAGGGCAGAGAAGGGACAGCTCAGAGGAGGAGGGACAGCTCAGAGGAGGGACAGGTGGGAGGAGGAGGGACAGGGTGGAGGAGGAGGGACAGGTCG